>JAOEHY010012443.1:0-10637 GCA_025447955.1 Psilopsiagon aurifrons
CGGGCCCTCCTGGCCGGCGGGAGCGGGCCCGCGCCTCTCACGGTAGCGCCCGCTCGGGCGGCGGCGGCCTCTCACGGTCTGTGTGCAGCCGTCCGGCGCGTCCCCGCGCGCCCCTAACGTGGACCGGAGCTCGGGAGGCCCCGGGCGCGCCCCTCGTTCTGTCCCGTCGGCGGTGCGGTTTCTCGCCCCTTCCCCGCTCCCCGGAGCAGCGATCGCCGTGTCTGGGCTGGGGGAGCGCAGGGCTCAGGTTCCTTCTCCCGTGCGAGGAGGGGCAGAACGCGGCTAGCGGCTAAACTTGTGCTGCAGTCGTATGTCGGGGCATCGTGCCACTCCGCGCCGGGCCAGCCTCGGTATTGCTGCATGCGCTCGGAGCTGTCGCCCCGTACGATGTTAGCGTGTTCGTGCTGGCAGTTCAGTGTCGTGTTTCGAGTTTCATTCATCAAGCTTTGTGAGGACTTCCAACTTCGGGGTACTTTCAGCTGACCCTCCGAGTACTGTTTCTGCCCAAGATTTGAATGATTTGGAGTCAGTCAGCGATAGAGGTAGCTGCATTGCAAGCTACCAAATGATAGCTTGGCTTGGAGCTAGCATGGATGTTTTTGCAGGGCTGCTGTCTCCCACTCGATTTGCAGTGATGTGACTTGCAGCCTGCAAATTGGCAATCACTCCCTTTACAAAAGTGATTCCAGCCAGATTCGTTAACCCTCACATGAGAAGATAGCACCCTTGTTACTTGTTGGAGTGAACTAATGTCACAAATAATTTATAATGCTGTGAAGCTCTCTTGGTTGAGTGCACAGTGTTGGCAACCACTGTAAAATGCTTGAGTACAGAATATGTTAAAAAGAGGATGAAAAATTAGACTGTTTTCTCTAAAATCTAATAGGTGATAGAAGAGATGAGGTAAAACTAAAGCAGGAGTAGCATTTATCTTGTGTGAAACAAGTTAAACTATGATTCTTGCTCAGAATTGAAAACAGTAAAAATAACAAAGACAAATCTTACAGAATGAGTTGGACACTCATCCCGCTGATATCTCGGGTGTGAGAAGGAGCACTTATTCATAATACAGTGGAACTGGCATTCATTGCAGAGCTGTGGTAAGAGCTCAGTCATGAGCCTGGTGCCTGTGTTAAATTTTAATAGCCCTTGACAGCACCTCTGAACGCCACCAAAGAGAGCACCCACTTGTGAGCTGGTGCATTAATTCCATTCTTGGTGCTTTTGGTTTTTTATGCTTTTCTAGACAAACAAAATGGAGCAGTTCACACATGACTCATATCAAAGATGTGTGATGGAATGGGAATGTCCCCTCTCCAGCAGGAGAGGGGAGGTGGAGGGACTTGGAAATTCCAGATTTCCTCTAGAGGACCCCCCCCCCCCCCTTACAGTTTTGGGGATTATTACCTGTTACAGGGTGATGTGTATGGGAAGTTGTATGTTTACACATATGCATTATAGGTTGCCTGCATTCAGTCCAGAGCTTTTAAGTCTTGGATTGTTTGTGTTAGAGGACCAGGTCTTTAGTTCCTTTTTGTGAATGGGTTAGGTTGCTATATGTACATGTAGTCCAGGGCTTGAATCTACCTAAACACTTAGAGCCTCAAAAATGTGCAAAGTCATATTTTGAAATATTGCAGCTGCAGAGATGCAGACCTGGAAATAATGCTGCTTGAGTCTTCAGGAGTCTCAAGTGAGAATTGTTTTGACCTTTTCCATCCTGCCAGTCTTGAGTTAGAGTTAAATTTTCTATTGCTGGTTGCCTTGGAGGGAAGGATGTGCTGCTGCTAGTGAGAATTTGAAAGATCAGGGAAGGAAATGGAAGAGAGGAAAGAGTTACAGAGAGGTGAAGTAACACCAGTAACAAAATCTGATTTTCCTTATGCGTAGTAACAAATTTGATGATAAATAAATGGCTTAGGTTACAGTTAGGAAAATACCTTCTCCCTTTGGCCCACATGTACCCTTTGTGTTGCTATCTGAGGGAGACTGTTGATGACTGGTGGGGCTAGGAGTGCATGTTTGGACTGTAATGAAGTCCAGAATCTATCTAACAGCTCAAAATGCAGTTGGCTTTCCTCATCTTGACCGACCGCTGGCAGATGGCCTGGCTCTCAGGTTGACTAGCGGCCCTGTACTCTTCAGCCTGCTTCTTTGCTATGTGCAGGCTGTCATCTAGCCCAGTGGGAGAGCAGTAGCTTTCCTTGTCTCAGCAGAGAGCTCTAGATTTCCAATGCTTTCCCCAAATTCAGTTAAAAGGTGACAGTAGAGATGTTGCAAAGCAGTTGTTGCAGAAGATACAGAATTACTCCTGGTTTGCTGTCCTCAGTTTACTTGGAAACACAGACTTTAAGTGAGTATGTTTGTGTGGGAATGATCTGTAAGCTCAAGAGATGACTTGCTTTAGATTTATGACTTAGTGTTAGCACATCACAAATGGCAAGTAGAAAACGATGATACAGTTTTGGATCTTTAAAGATATAGTCAGAATTGGAAAACCTTCTCTCTTGTGAACAGAGAAGAGGTATTTTTATTTGCTTCAGTAGTCCAAACCTGGGGGTCACCTGCAAATCACCTTGAAAAGAAAATCTGCTAATGTAAGATAAAATGTGGTACAGGACATTGACATGGATGCATGCATTTGATGCTGTAAACTTTTTTCCTACTATTAAAAAGTATTTCCAGTATTAAAAAATAAGCCTTTGCAGTATACACAAGAAATAAGCCCAGTGGTTTTTACTTTGAAACACTTACTATACCAATTCTCTCCAGTGTTGCAAAGTCACGTAGCTCCAGGAATTGAATTGCATCTGATTTTTTTTCCTTTTTTTTTCCTTGGCTGACATTCAATCCACCTCATTGCTATGTCAAGTGCAGTTGGTAGATCTGAATGGGACGGGCAATGCTGCCTCATGTCAACTTTTCAAATGTGTTTTTCTTCTGCTGTTTTCAGTGCTGCAGTGATCTCATCATTCATGATTTGAAGTCCAGGTCTACGTGTTGACTGTGTAGCTGGTTGTTAGTAGCACTTCTGTTACAGTCACTGCAGCTGCTATTATGAAGCAACCATCTGAAGCAGTATATAAGACTCCTTCAAAAACATTTTTTTACTTTGTTAATGAATTTATCAATATTAAAATACTGAGGCTTTGATTTCCTCCTCTGCATGGTAGTGTGTTGCTGTCCGAGATATTCCTTCCTTGCTGTTTCCTGTAAGAAGCTATTTCCACAATCCTCTGAGTGAACTCCTGCTTGCTGTATTTTTTTGTTGAGAATCTGGGTAACATTTGGACTGCTGAGTTACAAAATGCTGCCTCAAAATGTAAGATTCCAGGGAGAAAAACTATGGAGAGTCTCATGGTATGTGTGGTGATAGGCACCTACAGCATTCTGTATTAGAGGTCAGTATAACCCACTTTATATGTTTTTTTTAAATACAAATCAGGTATTTAATCTGCAACTTCTGAAACTTCCTAGAAGTTCTCATACGGTATTACTGCAGCCAACTTGAAGATTCTTACTTTGTCTTGGAAGCTATGGACTTTCGGGGAATGGACATCTGTCTCCGCATGAGTATTAAAGTTGCCGTTGCTTTCTTGATTTCTCTGCCATTTCTGGCCATTTTTATTTTTTTTTCCTGATTAAAAAATAAAATAAAGACTGGAGGTAAACTCAGTATCTTTTTGTGGTATGTTACGTTTGTTTGGATGGTGGTTATGCATGGAAAATGTTCCTTCTGGACAGTGCTGTTCCTTGGTATTTGTCAGAGAAGCTGTGTGTTTATAATGGCTTTTTGTCCCTTGCATGCTGTTTGAATCTTGCGGATAACTTTGAATTTGACAGATGGGTGAAAATTTAATTAATTTTCAGAGGACTTTTTTTTTGTACTATTCTTCTAAAAAGCACCTTCTCTCTGTCTCTCCAGCAATGTAGGAAGGTGGGAAGATAATACATAAGCTACTTTGTGGCCCTCATTGAGTGTTTTTGCCGGGCAACTAGTACAGCATAGGCTGGCTGTGGTAGTCAGAGGGGTGTATAGGCAGGTGCTGGAAGCCTGAAATCTGGCAGCACATATCCTTTGTGTAGGTGTGGAGGGGAGGCTGAGAAGAAGGCCCAGGCATAGAGGATACGAAAACTTCCAAGTTAGGTCAAGGTACTGGTTTTAAAAGTAAAAACGTAGAGTCTTATTAGAAGATCTTTAAGAGGACACTGATAACTAACTTTCCACAGCCTTTTTCCTTAAAGAAGCTTTCAGTAGACACTAGAGAATCAAAACTGGGGAAAAACAAGGAAATAATCCAACTTAAACCACAAAAGTTCCTGTTGCTGGACGACCTTCTGGTATAATACTTAAGTAACGTTGAGGTACTGCAAATCTGTAGTACCCCAAGCTTTCTAAGACTGATGCTAACAGGTTTTATTGCTTTGCATGCAGTTGTTTAATACTGAAACCCATGGAAGTGTAACAGACAAGTACAGTAAATAATAAAAGTTTTTGTGTAACAGTACAAAACAAACCCACAGTCTCATAGTTACCTGTGACTGGTTGGTTAATAGAAGTGAGTGGCAAATTTTGTTGTAGATGGTGTGGTGGGTTGACCCTGGCAGGACACTAGGTGCCCACCAAAGCTGCTCTGTCATTCTGCTCCTCAGCTGCAAAGAGGGACGATTATACAATGAAAGGCTCCTGGGTCAACACAAGGATGCAGACAGAGAGCACTCACCCCTTACCACCATGGGCAAAGCAGACTACTTGGGGAAATTAGTTTAATTTATTACAAATCAAATCAGAGTAGGATAATGAGAAGATAAAAACTAAATCCTTAAACACCTTCTTCCCACCCCTCCCTTGTTCCTGGGCTCAACTGTATTCCTGAATTCTCTTCCCTTCCCTATGTGCTTCATGGGGGACACTGGGAGTAGGGGTTGCAGTTCATCATATGTTGTCTCTGCTGTTTCTTCCTCCTTGGGAGGACTCCTCACACTGTTGCCCTGCCCCAGTGTGTGGTCCCTCTCATAGGAGACAGTCCTCCATAAACTTCTCCAGCGTGAGTCCTTCTCAGGAGCTGCAGTTCTTCACAGACTGCTCCGGTGTGGGTCCCTTGCATGGGGTGCAGCTCTTCAGGAGCAGACTGTTCCAGCCTGGGTCCCCTGTGGGGTCAGCCATCCTGCAGCAAACCTGCTCCAGTGTGTGCTCCTCTCTCCACGTGGCCACAGGTCCTGCCTGGATCCTGCTCCAGCATGGGCTTCCACAGGGTCACAGCCTCCTTCAGTCATCCCCCTGCTCTGATGTGGGGTCCTCCAGAGGCTGCAGGTGATCTGCTCCACCATGGACCTCCATGTGCTGCAGGGGCACAGCCTTGCCTCACTATGAGCTGCACGATGGGCTGCAGGGGAATGTGCTGTGGTGGCTGGAGCACCTTCTCTCTCCTGCCCTCACCCTGGTGTCTACAGAGCTGTTGCTTTCATGTCTCACTCCTCTTTTCAGCTGCTGCCACCCAGTTCCACGCCCTCCTCCCTTAACTATGTTATTCAAGAGGCACTACTGCCATCACCGATGGGCTCAGCCTTGGCCTGTAGTGGGTCTTGGAGCCACTGGCACTGGCTCTGTTGGACATGGGAGAAGCTTCTGGCAGGTTCTTACAGAAGCCACCCCTGTAGACTCCTGCTACCAAAACCTTGCCACACAAATCCAATGCAGATGGTATTTGGACATTTGGAAGCTTTATATGAATTAGTGTTTGCTTTAACCAGACTTTAATAGTTGACACTGCACTGTATATTAATACAAGATTAATACAAATGTGCTTCATGTGGTTTACACTGTTAGCTTAGTGAATTTAGTTATGCCTCACTTTACTATAGCTGCAGATGCACCATGAAAAACTGGATCTGTGCTAGTACTTAGATAATCCTCTAGGAATTTGCATAGGATCTCAGCTTGACAGTTCCAAAGTCCTGTAATCTGCTATGGAAAATTTGAGAACAAGGTCGTTCTCGTGGGAGAGTGATGGTGACCTTAAGAATGCCTCTCTTCATGTTACTGTTGTTTGGCAACAGGGTTGTCTTCCAAGAGTGGGTAGATTCTTGTTTTATTTATTTGTTATATATTTGCTTTCTGAGAAGATGCAGTTACCTGGAATGCATTTGTCTTTATCTTGCTCCGAGTGACTTTGCAGTGGTGATGGAAACTGGGGAACCAGAAGCGTGTGAGGGAAGTTTGTGAGAGATTCACAGTTCACAGTGATTGCTTAGCAGAGCTGTAGTTTCAGGTTGTTGGATAGTTGTTCATAGATCGAATACTAGGTAATGGTTTCTAAATCTAATGTATTGCTGTTCTATTCTTGCTTTTTTACAGCTGATGCCTTTGATACATTGACACTCGGAGCATGCAGTTGCTTTGTGGAGTGGGTGGGGGTAGATATAGTCAGGGCCAATAATGGGGTCTGGAACCTGCAGGGTGAAGAAAGCATTAGTGCACAGAGACATTAACCCAATAACAAGTCCAGGAAGTGGAGCCATGTGGGATGCTGACACTCGGGGATTGTATGGCAAGGAAGGCAAAAATTCATGTGGAGGCCAGCTACTGGAAACCACAAGTGCAGCCTTCTATTTGTGATGTTTGACCTTTGCTGTACAGTTTAATGGGCTTTATTGCTAATTCTTTTTATTTTTTTTTTCCTAAAAGGCAGACATTCTTTTCAGAAGATTTTCCCCAATGTAGTTGTTTTAAAGTGGTATAATTTTAACTTAAACATGCTGAAATCTCTCTGACAATATACATCTGCTTAGGTAACCAATTTATTTTCAGTAATGCTGGTTATAGCCAGTTCTTTACATAACTGTAGCTAATGAATTGATAGACTCTGAAAGAATTTGTGCCAGAATGTGATGCACTGTTGTAAAAAGTTTTTGAATTAAGTCTTTGTGGTTTTCTGATGCAGCTTTATCCCTATATGTAGGAGACAGTTTTGACTGATACGTTTCACTTTCTCCTACTGCCTCCCCCTCAAAAATCAAAGCAAAAACATACATGCGTCTTACCTTCTTGTGTGCAACTTACCACTTCTTGGTGAAGAAGATCAGTGTGGTTTTTTTCCCCCTTATCCCACTCTGACAGAACAGCAGAGAGTTGCCATTTGGCAAGTAATTATAACTTGTCTGTGTGCCAGTATGCGGCTAAACCCTTCAGTTTCTATTTCATACGCCCAAATTAATCCAGACTATTAGCTGTAGTTGGAAGATAACAGCACCAGCAGCTGGCAAGGGTTTCCTGCTATCAGAACAAGAATATGAAGCAAATCTATGCTGTATGTAGTCTGAATTGGAATGTTAAAGTTGGTATTGTGTGTCTGTGATTTTTGCAGGGAGCCAGCTCAAGGTGGAAAAGTTACTGTCTAGTTAAGTTAGATTAACCCCAATTTCTCAAGGTGATTGGCCTGTGGTTTGTGGTGAGCAGCCTTACTCTTACCAAAAGGTTTTGTGCCTCTGTGGTGAACTTGCTCTGAGGGACTGATTTGACTCAGAACTCTGCAGTAAAGGTTATTTCTTAAGCCAGATCAGTTCTGTGATCTCATTTGTTGTTTGACTTAGCAGTCACTTGGGCTGATGGAAGGGGTGCATGGAATTGACTGTACAAATTAGTGCTGCTGCTGGGAAGTTAGAGCTTTCCATTATGGCAAATCCTTGCCTTCTGTGAGGAAAAGGGGAGGTGAAGGTAATTTCAGATATGAGTGAAATTAAAGGCTGAGAACCAGGCTGAAGTGGTGGAAGCAAAAGCATTTGGCTCAACTGTGAACTCAATAGCTGAAGCCAGTGAAGAATGAGATAAAAGCACTTCCACGCTCAGTGACTAAAAATTCGTGCAACTTAGGTGTAACTTTTTTGTTGTCTTTTTTAATATCTTCACTTTTTGCTATTGGAAGTAACTTTTGATCTGCTGTAGAAGTCTTCCTGGAGGACTTGGCAGCAAATGCCTGCTCTCCCCTAGGAAGCAAATATTAGAGGGATTGATGAACAGACAGTTAAACTGAAAGGTGCCTCTTTTTTTTTTCTCATTACATCTCCCACATGAATTGGTATGTGTGGTACCCTCCAATGATAAGTGTTACCATTTCAACTATAGCAGAAAGTGGAGCTAGTGCTTTTCATTTTAAACCTGTCATCTCTTTTGGAAAAACTCTGATTTGCAATATCATCTGTGGAGTTTGTCTGTGGCATCCTCTATAAAAAGTGCTTCTGGGTACAATGGTTCAAACACATTTCAGATTAAAAGTTACCTTGTGAACTATGCTGTAGTGGCTTGACCTTGGCCAAATGCCCATCCAGCCATGCTCTCACTCTCCCTACCTCAACCAAGCACAGGGAGAAAATGAGATGGAAAAACTCATGGGCAAGACAAAGATAGGGGAAACACTTACTGATTACCATGATGGGCAAAACAGACTGGACATGGGGAAAATGAATTCAGTTATTGCCAAATAAAATAGAGTTGGATGGTGAGAAGCAAACAAAATTAAACACCTTTTCCCCTTTTTTCCAGCGCTCAGCTTTAGTCCATCACTCCCTACTCTATACTTCCTCCGCGCCTGATGGTTGCAGTGGGATGGAAAGGAGGGGTTTGTGGTCAGTCCATTACAGCTCCTCTCTCCTGTTCCCTCCTCCTCACACTTCTCATGCTCCAGCATGGCCCTCTCCATGGGCTACAGGGAACCTCCTGTGGTGCCTGTAGCACTTACCTTCCTTCTCTGACCATGCTAGTTTTGCTCACAGTATCCTCCCCTACACTCCTCATTCTCTCTGTGTGATATTTTCTATCTTTTCTTAAATGCATTTTCCTAGATGAACCACCAGCTTGGCTGCTGGGTTCAGTGGTGCCCTATGCAAGTCTGTTGGAGCTGGTTTTGTCTGTCCTCTGCTAGATGTCAGTGCACATCAGTCAACATTTTGGGGTGAAAGATCCAGTTAAGAGTGCCCAGCTCCCTTTTCCTAATTTGAATTGGGAATGCTGACAGGGTTCACTTTCTGAGGAGATTTGCAGGGTGGTGATTTCTGGCAAGAGGCAGCAGTCGGTACTGGGAGTTGAGCTGTGAGCTGTACTTCCTGTCATAGTTTAAGTTCTTGTTAAGACAAAGATACTCATCCATCATTTGTCTTCCCTGATCCATTCAGAGTAAAGGCACCTAGGGTTAGTTGAACCTACAGGTAAAGGTGAATATTACCTACATTCTTTGTCTGGAGTAAATTAGACAGGGCTTGTACCTTGCCTTGGCCTGACAAAGTTGTAGGATGGTAACCTCCGTCTTATTGGATATTGTTGAAGGTAAATAATTTGACTACTACATAGAGAATTAAGCTAGTAAATGTGCTGCTGAAAATGGCAAGGAAAGAATCATTCCCCTGAGACGTTGCATAAAGATGTGGTACTGTGCTGTTTAAAATATTTAACAGCTCTAAGGCCTGCCATATTTTCTCCTTGTATAAGAGGCCTTCTTAATGTTTTCTGTTTTCAAGTTTCAGAATAATTTTATCACAGCTATGTTGACCTCAGAAAGTCTTACTGATAGCTTTTTTTTGTTAAGGTATTAGCATAAAGCTGCTAGTCAAGGATGCTTTTCTGTAGTCTAAACACTATAAAAGGTTGCTAGATAACTGTTTATAACAAGTGTTTAAGAATCTTGTAGATGTATGAAGACTAATTTAGCAGTTTACCATCTGTTACTGAAATTAGCCCTGTTGGTAGTTAAGCTTCTTCCTTTGGAATGAGGCGGTAGCCTCTGAGTTTCCTTTTTAGGTTGGTTACAGAACAGTAATCTGTTACGCTAGCATCTTGCTGTGATTAGCGCTGCAGGCTCAACACTTCAGAACAGCCCTTTCACCCAAACAAGCAGTCTGTTCCCCCATTCTTCTGACAACATGTGTTTGCACTCTCCTTTCTGCTGGCACAGCTGTTTGTGTGGACATGTGGTGAACTGCATTAGTACTCTTCTCTTTTGCATGATTTTTTTCTTTTCTTCTTCCAGATCAGCTGCATGCTGTGTTTCACCATGAGGTTGAGACACAGGTATACAGGCAAAAGTGAAAGTGCATGATAGGCTGAAGTGGAAACGCAACACAGCTTTTTTCTTCCTATCCCCAAGGGCTTTTCATTTATCAGATTAAAATGTTGAGGGTTTATTTTAAGGTCTTTCCTGAGCCTTCTCTTCTCCAGGCTGAACAAGCCCAACTTTTTCTGGCTTTCTTCATAGGAGAGGTGCTCCAGCCCCCTGATCGTCTTCATGGCCTCCTCTGGGCTCGCCCCAGCAGGTCCGTGTCCTTCTTATGCTGGGGACCCTATAACTGCACAGAGTACTCCAGATGGGGCCTCATGAGAGCAGAGTAGAGGGGTCAGAAGCACCTCCCTCAACCTGCTGGTCACACTCCTTTGGATGCAGCTGAGTGTAAGTGTGGCTTTCTGGGCTGCGAGTGCCACTGCTGGGTCATGCTGAGTTCTGGTGTCCTCAACATAAAAAGGACAGGGAACTGTTGAAACAAGTCCAGAGGAGGGCCACGAGGATGACTGGGGGCTGGAGCACCTCCTGTATGAAGATAGGATGAGAAAGTTGGGGCTGTTCAGCCTGGAGAAGAGAAGGCTGTGT
>JAOEHY010012444.1:0-36137 GCA_025447955.1 Psilopsiagon aurifrons
AGGAAGAAGTTCTTCCCTGTGAGGGTGCTGAGGCGCTGGCACAGGGTGCCCAGAGAAGCTGTGGCTGCCCCATCCCTAGCAGTTCAAAGCCAGGTTGGACACAGGGGCTTGGAGCAACCTGGTCTGGTGTGAGGTGTCCCTGCCCATGTCAGGGGGTTGGAACTGATGAGCTTCAGGTCCTTTCCAACCCAAACCATTCTGGGTTTATATGATGTTAGTAACTGTTGTCTTTTACCAATGTCCAAGTGAGAGCAGCCCTTTGAAATGGGAGCTAACAACAACTAGTCGGTTGTTTCTCAAGGTATAGGCTGTGCCTATTCAGATTTGAGTTTTAAAATGCACTGCTGCTTCTTGTCCCTGCTCATTTTGACACCTTATGTGACACCATGTAGACGAGGCCCTCAGTGACATGGGTTAGTGGCGGCCTTGGCAGTGCTGGGGAACGTTTGGGCTTGATCTTTTCTAACCTGGTTCATTCTATGGCTCTGTGAAAGCAGGTGGGCTCACACAGCAGCCACAAAGTGTGTAGTTACACAGCAGCAGCAAGGTATTTGTGTAGTGTTACTGTTGATGAGAAGGTTAATACCTTTGCACATCTTAATTCCACTTGTAAAGGAATTCTCTTACAACGAAACCTGTACACTCTTGGAGACTTTATAAGGTCTTTATTGTTGGAATATTTTGGTAAATCTTTCATTGTCACTTATTTTTTTTGCATCTGGCTAAGTTAGTATTTTGACTTACCTATGTGAGATAATTTCAAGTCAGAGTCACCCTTAGGTAGAAGATAAGTAACACTATCTACCTAAGGGGTAATAGACCGTTGAGATGTAAAGCTGTGCAAAATGATGCTGATACCTGCAGGAGACCTTAATGCATTGGAATGCTCTATATTACTTCATAAAAATGAAAGGAATATAGTTACTTTTTAAGAGATGAAAGCTATTCAGCTGTGCAGGTTTAGGAAGGTGAGTTTTTGCAGTGATGACTTTAAAACCATTTCCTGCTGTGTTGTCTTACCTGCAGTGAGGTAGCAGTTTTAAAATACAATGAGAATATGCAATTCTATTAGTATCCGTGTTCCTAATTCTCCAAAACACTTGCAAACCCTTATATTTGTTAATTTAGGAGCCTACTCACACTGCAGGACTGGAATTTTCTCTACCATTGCAAGAAACTGCAAACTTTCTGTTAAGGGAAGACAGTTACTATTGTTGTGAAGTTCTGATTTATGCAAGAAGCAGTTATTTGCGAGGCTCTCCATTTATCTCCCTCATTTCCTATTTCTGAAATATTTCTTATTCAAATGGATTTTTTGAGCAATAATTTGATCTTGTTTAATTATTTGTTTGTGTCATTTTTATTTTCTAGGAGACTTACGTGACTCTGCATTACCTTTGAACGCATCTGGGTAAAGTAATATTGGACAGTTTACGTGTATGAATAATCACATTTGTGTCAGGTCCGTGGTGAAACACACAAAGATAGAAAAGTATTGTTTGCCCACTTTGGCTGCTGCCCAGAAAGTCCAGCTTTGGGTCCTACCTGCACAGTTCTGCTTTAGAATGCCCCGGAAAAGTCTCAACCCTTGGAGACCTTTCTAGATATTGCTGGCCACTTCTTCCGACATAGGCTGGCCCCCGATGTCAGAATGAGTGTGCATTTTTTTCAGTATAAAAGCCTGAGCCTCATGCGATGCGAGGAGGCAGAAGGTCATACCACCTCGGTTAACATTGCCTCCATGGGGATGCTCGCTAAGGTTGAGCCTGCCACCTTGCACTGCAATGATGTCTCTCAGAGCTGGCTTCCTGCTCATCCTCACAGGGTCCTTGGGGTTGGTAAGATAACCAAAAGTCAGAAGTATCCTTCACTGTATCTGTTCATATCTCTATATTTTCCTATATTAATAAACTAGCTGTGAGTTCTCTATTTGTGTCTTGTTTCTCTCACCCGTAATACTCGAACTCTGGAACAACACTGCATATAAAATACACACAGCACCTACTATAGCTGTGAAATAAACTTAAAGCTTTTTCGTTCAGTGTTTTCCTGTGCTATTCTGTTCCTTTCTCTTATTTGCCAAAACTGAAAATCAGTAACAGTTATAACAACCTTGTGTTGTAACAGTGATAACGCCCTTATGTTATAACTGCCTTTTGGGAAAGAAGTAAATTCAAGACTGCTACCACTTCATTTAAGAATTGAATTCTTTAATATTTTATCTGTATACACTGGTATTTATGCCAGAACTTCTTCAAGTTTTAATATCAGAGTCGTGCACTTACACAAGCTAAATTTACTGGTGCTTCTTCTGATAAATGCGATGAAATAGGTTAAGCAGCTTTTAGTTACAGGTGCTGCTGTACTTCTTTGGACTCATGGATCAAGAATTGGTGTTTTCTTTCCCTTCTTATGAGCAGCAAAGAAAAGTGCTAGCACATTTTTTTGCTGGAATGTTGCATCATTGACTCCAATTACGAAGGCATTCAGTAGAGAGAAGGATGCTTGACGGTCATGGTCGTAAAAAGCACTGAAACCTTTGTAACAACATTGGTTTTGTGTATCTCAGGTTCACTGTGGAATGTGTTCTTTTCAGCTAAAATTACATGGAACAGCAATGTATTCCAACAATTCTGTGTTCTTTGCTTTTAAATCTGTGCATTGTTACGCTATTAAGTCCATGGCTTGTGGTGAATTGATGTGTAGAATATACTACTGCTATAGCTAGTAGTGGTATATTTTCAGGAGGGACCTTTGTATGACTGCTTAATCTGATTTTTGTGATCTAATTTTCTGAAACAGCTGATAAATCTATCTTGATGTAATCTAATGCGTAAATATTCCTTTAGTGCTGAAGGTGATGCTATCAAAGTCTGTGTAAGGGTACGTCCCCCTTCAGAGGGAGCCACCTTAAGCAATGGACATCAAGGCTTGTGTTTATCTGTTCTTTCCTCAAAAACCATCCGTCTGCATTCAAAGCCTGAGCCAAAGATCTTCACTTTTGATTATGTTGCAAATATGGAAACAACACAGGTAATGACTTCCACAGTCTTGGAATAGCATTGCAGTTTTTCCTCAAATTCTGGCAGCTGCTGCACTAAACCTTTGTGAAGATGTGTAATGCTTTGGGTCTCATTTTTTGCACTGGTCAGATTGGTAATATGCAGTTACAATACAGTAATGTTGCAATAAATTCTGCTGATAGTTTTAATGTATTTTTTTGATGGTTAATTTCTTTAAAGTTCGCATTGAAATTGGGGTTTCCATTTGTAAATGTTACAGTAACCCCTTAGACAGAAAATAAACCTGCCTGTTGGGACAAACATAGAAATTGCTGGCAGTCAGTAACTGATACTGAAGATGTGATTTGTATACTGGGAGTTTATGAGCTTGTAGTGTATTTGTTATATTTCCTTCTTATATTTTCCTTTCAAGCAGATGCATTATTCATCTGGGAATGGTAATACAGGAAGGAAAATCCTTCCATTTAATTTCTGTGATTGTGCTTGCAGTTCTGAATGTAATTTTAATTCCTCTAAGACTTCAATTCCCTTTAACTTCTGTTTAAAATAACCCTTAAATACGTTAATTTAAGAGCCGACTGAGCCCTCCCACCCCCTAAAACCCCAAAACCTTATCCACTCTAGTCTGTTACCTGTAGCTAGGCTGCTCTTGCAGGTCTAAGAAATCTGTGAAAACAGATGAGGTTAAGAGTTGGGCAGACCTGTTGAATATGCCATTTGGCAATGCAAATGTTGAAAGTTAACTAGATTTGGTAAGTGTCATGGGCTTAATTTTGATGGTATAAACCACATAATCAAAAACACTGGACCAAAATTAGTACAATATCTATTTGAAAGCTGTTACCGTGATGCTGAGTTTTGCTATTTTTCTTTCAGTTTATCAAGGAATAAATGTATTTTAGAAGAGTGGTTTATGTCACAAAGACTTAGGATATATTGTTTTGCTGTGAGAGCTCCAGGGATCGTGATACATGTCTAATGTTAAGGAATGCAAGTGTTCAAGGCCAGGTTGGATGTAGCTTTGAGCAACCTGGTCTAGTGTGAGGCATCCTTGCCTGTGACAGAAGGGTGGAACTGGATGATCTTAAAGTCCTTTCCAACCCAAACCATTCTATGATTCTATTTTATACGTTATAAAGCTATGATCTACAAATTGCTGGTAGAAGCAAGACTTAAATGAGTGATGCCAAGTATTTTCTCTTTCTTTTGTCCCCAGGAGTCTGTGTTCTCAACTGTGGCCAAAAATATTGTTGAATCTTGTATGAATGGCTACAATGGAACAATCTTTGCATAGTAAGTCATTTAATGGTAATTCATTGCACCATTTGAGGGCACTGTGTTAATGAGTAGTTGCGGGTTTAAGTGCCAGAGCCTGCCTAGTGTTACAGTAAACTTTGCAAGTGCTTCTTAATATAGCACAACCCAGGGAATGTTGTTGCTTGATGAAGAGTGCTTCTTATTCCTCTTTCAGAGTACTCTTTATAGGTGTTACACTTCTAATACTTAAGGCCAATAATGTCAGTTGTAAACTCACTTCGGTTTTACTGTTCTTTGACTAAAACCTACAAGTTTTATTGTATTGGTAGAGAAAAAGCTACTTGTTTTCATTCCATTTTACTATGGGCATACTGAAAATCTCTTTAATTTGATATTTGGCCGGCTTAACTCTCTAGTGAGGCTTAACTGTCTACGTTAATGTTTGGGAATGATAATTTTAACTTTCACAATGTTTTCCAGGTGGAAATACATCCATGACTAGTAGCATGAATATCATTATATTAACTCAAAATCCTTTGGAAAACTGAGATAGCACTTCGGTCAAAAATGCTAAGTTGAAGACCCAATCTAATCAAAACGTTACTGTTGGTTCTTTTAGCCTAGCACAGCATTTGCAAAACAGTTGCGATATAAAAAAAGTGAGAAAATGAAATTGTCCAGAAGTTTCTCTAGCATGATCTATAACTGTGGCCTAAAAAAGGACATACTCAGCTTACAAGTATTTTTCTCATTTTGCGTTTATGCGCACAGCTGAGTGACACAAAACCCCCAAAACTCACCCAAAAAGTAGTTTAATATGAATTTGAAAGCTTTCTTGTTAATGTTAAGATCCTTATTTTTCCTTTCCAACAGGAATAAGGAAGCAAATGATGGGTGGTGGGGGGGAGTAAAGGTGAATTATCCAACAGAGTTTCGTGCTCTATTTGTATACCTTTTTAGCTGACTCGTTTCTCAGCTTGCTTCTAAAGCTTTTATTTTAAACTGTGTTCTCCTTAAAAGATGCAGATTAATGAAAAATTAAGAGCCAGAATAAAACTTTATCTGGTTCCTTTTCTTTCTTGTTATTTTAGTGGCCAGACGGGGTCAGGCAAAACCTTTACTATGATGGGTAAGTACGTGAGAGAAGCTTTCAGTGGTTTCCTGCCGTTTTGTTTTTTGTCTTGAGTTGAAATGTCTTGGGGTGATTTTTGTTTTGCTGCAGATAACTTTCAGGTTTAAGAGATGGTGTAGTACTCAGTGCAGTTGTTTTTGCTTTATATCAAAGTAGTGAAGTATAGGTGCTCTCATCTACCTTTTTAGTCCTGTTTTTAACAGGAGAGAAGCTTTTCAGTTAAACATATCTAGTAAATGCTCTCAAAATTGAGTATACTACTGGCTTCCCCTTTTGGCTGATATCCCTTGCATGTGTAGCAAAATATTGTAGTGTGCAAGGGGCTTTCATATTAAAATATATTGAGGTTTTCAAAATAACTACTTCCAACCTGACCAGGAAGGTGAAGCCCCTCTGTATAGGAAGGGATCCCTTTGTAATCTCACTCTTCATACCCTGGTGATTTTAAGTGTAGTAATATTTTTGCTTGACATTAGAAAGTTACTGAAACAACCCAAATCAGTTTAGCTGACATGTATTTGAGGACTCCGCAGGAATTAACTAAATGTGGGGACAAATCCGCTCCATCTTTCTGGTTCTTCAAATCAGGGTTAAAGTACCTGCGTTGGCATACCTGCACATTTGTACATGTTTTCTATGGAAGTTTTACTCTTAGACTTGGGTAACCTATGGACAGGTAAAATGAACTTTCACAAGCATCATTTAGGCTATGTATGGATCTGATTATGGAATATTGTCTTAGATTTTGAAAGCTGATTTTTATTGCATTTCTTCTGTGGTTTTACCATAAACTGACTAAAATGCGGTTGCTGAAATATTCTGTAATGATGTCTTGAAAAGGTCAACCATTGCTCTCAAGTAGTAATAATTCTTTCTTCTTTTGAATTCCAAATCACTTTAGGACCATCTGAATCTGGTAATTTCACTCACAGTCTGAGGGGTGTCATTCCACGAAGCTTTGAATACTTATTTTTCCTAATTGAACGTGAAAAAGAAAAGGTACATTTATCTTATTGCAATGAAAGTCTTACATTAAAGATTAGCTATGGTTCTTTGGTAAGTGAAGTTTCCAGGATTATTGCCATCTTGTATTAGATTTCTTGAGGAGAAACACTTGCTTCTAGTACTCTATCAAATTGTAGTACTTTCTTCAGACCCAAGCGTGCTTATATTTTGAGTCTAAAAATACATCTAGGTTTTGGGATGTTGGTTGTCATCTGGGCATCAGAAATGCATTGTATGCAGAATACGTATGCAAACTAGTAGCTTTAGGTATGTGTAAAAAGAGACTTTCTGCCATGCAATGCCAGACTTAATAAAACCAATCTGTTTATAGTGTACTGTTTTGGTTTTTTCCAGGCTGGCAGTGGAAAGAGTTTTCTCTGCAAATGTTCGTTTATTGAAATCTACAATGAACAGATATTTGACTTGCTAGATTCTGCTTCAGCTGGACTCCTTCTCAGAGAACATATCAACAAGGGAGTCTTTGTTGATGGTGCTGTTGAGCAGGTGTTGTCATCTGCTGCTGAAGCATACCAGGTATTTTCTGTTGTTTTTTAACATTTTGATGCTTATTTGGTAAATATTCCTCAGATTAAAGCACATATTTTTTGCACAGTGCTTCTGACACTCTCTTCCCCTGTTTCTGCACACTGCAAAACAGTGTGAAAAGCTGTTTCTGGATAAATGCTTCCTGCCTATTCCACACATAAAATCATAGAATGGTTTGGGTTGAAAAGGATCTGAAGACCATGTTGCCCAAGTCTCTATCCAACCTGGCCTTGAACACTGCCAGGGATGGAGCATTCACCACTTCCTGGGCACCCTGTACCAGCACCTCAGCACCCTCACAGGGGAGAACTTCTTCTTTATATCCAACCTGAACTTCCCCTGTTTCAGTTTGAACCCATCACCCCTTGTCCTGTCGCTACAGTCCCTGATGAAGAGTCCCTCTCCAGCATCCTTGTAGCCCCCTTCAGACACTGGAAGCTGCTCTGAGGTCTCCACGCAGCTTCTCTTCTCCAGGCTGAAGAACCCCAATGTTCTCAGTGTGTCTTTGTATGGGAGGTGCTCCAGCCTCTGATCATCCTCGTGGCCTCCTCTGGACTTGCTCCAACAGCTCCATGTCCTTCTTGTGTTGAGGACACCAGAGCTGCACACAGTGCTCTAAGTGGGGTCTCCCAAGGGCAAGTCATATGATTCTGGATTTTGGAACATCTGAATTGTAATCATAGTAATCTTTCCCTAATTCTTTTCCTACATGTCTGAAATAACAACAGAAAACTGCATCTCCTGCTACTTAGGCAGCATATATGTTCTAGAAATTGTCAGGTTTATTTTTCCATGCGTAAGACATATATGCATAGTATTCTGTAATTGTGTACTGCTAAGATGCGTTCATATTGGATACATTATACCTTCCTTCAGCAATAACATTCTTGGAGGAAAGAAGTGAATATTATAATTAGTGGTTTTAGTAAGGTTGACTGCAGCTATGTTTTTTCACCTTTAAAAGAGCTCTATTGGAAAAAAACTAGAGATTTTTTAAAGCTGTTGTACTGAAATACGCTTACTACTGTGAGAAAATACTGAGTACAGTCTGAGATAGTTGCTATCATTAGACACCTTTTTCATTCTTAGGTTTTAACTATGGGCTGGAGAAACCGTCGTGTCGCATCAACCTCAATGAACAGAGAATCCTCAAGATCACATGCAGTGTTCACTATCACAGTGGAATCCCTGGAGAAAAACAATGAGGTGGTTAACATTCGGTCTTCCCTGCTCAACCTGGTAGACTTGGCAGGGTCTGAGAGACAGAAAGACACCCATACAGCAGGAATGAGATTAAAGGTTAGTTCTGTAAAAGCTGTGGTATATTTCTCCTTTCAGATGTATTGCTTGGTTCTGTCCACCAAATCAATTCACCTTTACTCTCCTTTTTTAGGAAGCAGGTAACATAAATCGATCGCTAAGTTGCCTGAGCCAAGTAATGACAGCACTTGTTGATATTGGTAATGGAAAACAAAGGCACGTTTGTTACCGGGATTCCAAGCTCACTTTTCTGTTACGGGTAATACAGATCCTCTGGATTTTACATGCTACTTGGGATGTACCAAAAATACTTGTTTGGGACGTTTGGGCTTTTTTTTTTTACTGTAAAAAGCTGAACTCAGGTACATTAAAGATGTTTCAATATCGGGCAAGTGGAAGAGAGCTTGAAAAGTAGCTTTTTACCTAAGCAGACTTCCAGTAGATTTACTGCTGTAGACAAATTTAATAGGAGATTATGAGCCTAAATATATCTTTGCAAATTTTAAAGAAAAAGTATGTTTTCATCCCTATAATATGGGTTTAACAGCATGGAAAAACATGAAAACATACATGTAGAAAGAAGAGGTTCCTTTTATATCTTTAGTCAAGAATCTGTTGGTTTGGGTTTTTGTTTGGCAGTTTCCTCCAGAAGATAGGTTAGAAGTCATCAGATGGTTGAATACTGATCTGCTACTTTACCAAGATTAAAGTGAAGTATCTACTAAAGTTAATTTCTATGTTTTTAAACAGGATTCTCTTGGTGGTAATGCAAAAACCTGTATAATTGCAAATGTTCATCCAGGATCCAGGTGCTTTGGTGAAACCCTGTCCACTCTTAATTTTGCTCAGCGAGCAAAGTTGATTAAGAACAAGGTAAGAGTGACTCAATGTCTTTATCATTGCAACAGATAATTTCTTGCCGTTTAAACTACGCATCTGCAGAACAGGGAGGCTTCTTTGAAATGCTCTTGTGCTTTCTTTAATTTCAATGAATATAACTGAAGTTAAAATACTTAATTTGTTTTCCTAAATATATTTTGCATCAAATGATATTTGCAGCGTACTTGTTCACTGTTGCGTATGAATAGAGTACAGCAGCTGGGGGACTAAGGAATGGCTGATAATAATGTGTATTCATTGCTCTTTTTCAGAGCACTTCATTAGAAAAAGTAATGAAATTGTCATTAAGAGAAATTAGATTCACTGGTATTTCAGTGCATCTACTTCTTATCTACGCTACTACCTAAATGTAATTTCTTGTGAGTGGGTTTTGAAAGCATGTTGGCATCTGGCTGGACACTGCTGCCTTCAATGTATAATGCTTTGCTGGTCAAAAAGCTCCAGACAAAATTCTACAGAAAACGTTAATATTTTTTAACATTTTTAACCTTAAAAAAAGGAGTTTTGCTGCTTTGCAGTGTTTTAGTTTCCTCTTATCCTATCAGACTTCCATTTGTACCTTTAGTAATTTTCTCTTAACATATTTGTGAAAGGCTGTGGTAAATGAAGACACACAAGGAAATGTGAGGCAGCTGCAAGCTGAGGTCAAGAAGTTGAAAGAGCAGCTTACTCAACTTACTTCAGTGCCATCTATGCGTGATATTTCTGTATCACAAGGTAAGAGTTGGGAGTGAGGCAAGAAAACTTCCTACTTCGGTAGCCTCCAGTGTTGGAGCCTCAGGTAATTCAAAGTTTCTGAACAACCAATACTTTTGTAGGAAGTGACCTACAGAGGTTACCTTTGTCTTATGGATCCCGTTGCCTGTGTTTGTACAGAATATTTTGCAGAAATTGTTAATGTCATTTTTATTTTCTTCCTCTTACAAGTGTATTGCCCTGGGTTCAGCTGTAACAGTTCTTTTTCTCCTTTGTAGCAGCTGGTGCAGTGCTGTGTTTGGGCATTAATGTGAGAGCAGCACTGGTAACACACTGATGTTTTAGTTGTTGCTCAGCAGCACTTACCCTGATCAAGAACTTCTCAGTATCATGTTCTGCCAGTGAGGAGGGGTATAAGAAGCCAGGAGGGAGCAGAGACAGGGACTGGACTTGAACTAGCCAAAGGGATATTCCATACCCCAGCATGTCATGCCTAGTGTAGAAATTGGGGGGAGTTACTCTGGAGGCCCACATCACTGTTTGGGTCAGGCTGGGTATCACTCAGCAGCTGCTGAGCAATTGTATTGGGCATCGCTTGTGTGTGTTGGGTTTTTTTTCCTTCTCTTTTTAGTTTTATATTCTCTCCCCTTGTTATTTCCCTTATTATTCTTATTGATGGTAGCAGCAATGGTTTTGTGTTATACCCTAGTTACTGGAATGTTCTTGTCTCAACCTGTGGGGTTTGCATACTCTCCATTCTCCTCCCTATCCCCCTGGGGGCAGAAGGGGAAGAAAGAGGGAAGTGAGCGAGCGGCTGCATAAATTTGTTACCGGCTTGACTCAAACCACCACAGTGTATGTACCGAGCTATGGTTTTATTATACCTAGAATACTCTTCCAGTTTGTGAGAACCATGCTGCCTAATCCTCTAAGTAACCAAAAGTTTACATGTGATTTTACATTTAGGTCAGGGGGGACATTATGGTATTGATGCTGTTGCACGTTTAAACTCAGGACTGGGGTTTCCCCCCCCACCTTCCCTTTTTGCCCCTTGAGGAAGATCCTAAGAAGGGTGTCTACCTTTCAATAAAAGATTTATTACAATGAAAGATATTAATTGGGGATTTATGTAATTGTTTTCTACCAGCAGCTTTTCTCTAGACCGTTGTATCTGCAATATAGATCCCAGCACAGCTTTCTGCTATGTATACCTATCTCGGCAATATGCTACCTTGTAATTTTCATAATGAAGCAGTAAACTTGGTCTTGTAACTCTTCCTGTGTCGCTGAGTCAACTCTTTCCTGACCTTGTGAAGAAATAGAAGATACAGCAATAAAAGTGACTACAGAAGTTAAAAGGCTTGTCTAATACAAAGCATCTGTGGTTGAGTTTTCGGAAGGAAATAAAGCATCTTTGTTAGCATACACACTTAACCAGTAAAATCAAGTCAGTCATTATGTGGGACACTGAATCGTTGTCCATGAATACACGAATATCAACAGAGGACTAAAAAATGTTCAAACATGTAAGAGTTCTGAGGGAAAGCAAGTGGTGATGTGTGAACACTGGAGAGGTTTTAGGCAGAACCCAGTGCGTCAGAGCTGTGTTTGTCTATACAGTTAAATTATGTTTGTAACATTTGATCACGCAAATATGCAATCTGCTTGCTAACTACTTTAAAAATATGGTGGTATTCCATAAATAAGTAGTCTTGCCTGTGTGAGGGTATTCAGGAAAGCTATTTGGAATCAATATCCAAAGTGGATTAGTTAAGCCCCTTTTATTCCCTTGTGTGAACCCCTTCCTTCCAGATTAAATCCCTGTCTACTTAATTCAAGCTTTTGCTGAATTTCCTTCTCCTAAACCAGTTAGTCCACTTTTAAGATGTACAAACTGTAGTAATAATGCTAAATAACGGCTTAGTGTTACCAAATTAATTTCAGAGGGGTTTTGCATTTTACTCTGCTGAACAGTCTGATTCTTTCAGTTTAATAGAAGTTCATTGTAAAGCCACTTCATGCTTGAACAACTTGAATTATACAGTTATGTATATGGTCTGTGTTCTTTATCAGCACTTGCAGGTAACTAGGATTTACTGTCTAAAATCCCTTGCTCTGGGGATCAGGCACACGATCCCTGCAGAGGAATTCTACTGTTCAATGAATGGATTTAAATCTTCTCTACACAACCATCACATGTATCTAGGGAAACGTGGTTGACTGGTATTTATTTCTTTGACTTACCTTACAGGTGCTGTTGAAAGAGGGCACAACCACCTAAATTACATGAATAAGTTTCTTGAAGCAATGTTGTTCTGGGAGAAATCAGAAAGTGAAAAGAAGGTATGGAAGCATATTTTTAAGTGCTTAATATTGAAAATCGCTCTCTTGATGATTTGTTTTCTTTGGTTTTGAATAAAAACATTCTGCCTGAAAGTAGTAAGGTTTGGTAATGAGGGAACTCGGTCAAAGGACAGTCGAGATAAAATCTGCAGGTCAATTGCCAACAGTTGGACTTGATCCTAAAGGTTTTGACCAGCCTGAACAATCCTGTGATTCTCTTCTATCTTTCCAGTTCAGACAACCCATGGGAGAGCTTTCAAAGTATGTTTAGTTTTAGGGAGTGGATTGTTGTTTTAATTAGAAAATCACAGTAATTGACCAGCACAACAAACTGCTGTTTTCCTTAATTTTGAGAAACAAACCTCCCAGTCGTCTCCATTTCTTGTCATGGTGCACTATTGAATCAGCCAAAATGGATCTGTTTTTTGAGGAAAATCAACTGAAACCAGCACTCTAGGGTTGCATCTGATGTGCTTTACTAAATACCTATTTTACCAAGTCGTATTGGAGTTTCTAAGTATAGAATCATAGAATTCTTTGGGTTGGAAAGGACCTTAAGATCATCCTGTTCCAACCCTCTGCCATGGACAGGGACACCTCACACCAGAACACATCACCCAAGGCTCTGTCCATCCTGGCCCTGAGCATTGCCAGGGGTGGAACAAAGTAACTGGATGAAGTAAAGCTCTTCCAGTATAGTGAGTAATGTGGGTTCTCACTATGAGCTTTTGCTGTCTGTGGATCTGCTGCAAATGATTTCACAGAATTACTGTTGCCTGAGTTATGTTTTGTCTCTGTGTACGTCATGTGCACCTTAGAAATTCATTTAGTGTGACCGTGACTTTTCACTGATCTGTATATGTGCTTTCCCAGAATTTATTAGAAAAAATTGCTCAACTAGAAGACCTGTGTAGCAAGAAGGAGAAATTTATTCAATCCAATAAAATGATAGTTAAATTCCGTGAAAACCATATTGTTCGTTTGGAACGGTTGCATAAAGAGGCTGGCGGAAGCTTGTTGCCAAAAGAGCAAGATGATCTCTTCAGTGAACTGAGGGAGGAATTGCAGATGCTCAAAGAGCAGGTAAGTTCTTTTCTAGAGCAGTTCTCTTTTGTGCGAATAACTCATGCGATGGGTGGATACAGGCTTTTTAGGAAGAGCAGGCTGGAAAGAAGATGGATGGCAGTTTCCTTTATGGAAGTATCTCAAGTGCATGGAATTTTTCTATGGAATGGGTAGGTTTAGAGTTTCTGAGTGAATTTGCCTGAAAGGAAAGGTTGGTAAGGGTGATGTCATGGTGGGAGCTGCTACAGGCCACTTGATCTAGGTTAGAGAACTGAGTCTCCTACTGAAGGAAGTCTTCAAATTACAAATCCTTATTTTTATGGGAGACTTTAGTGTCCATGGCATCTGTTGAAAGAGAAAGACAGCAGGATGCAAGTAATACAGCAGGCTTCCGAAGGGTAAGAACACAGATGCCGGATGGGCCATTCAGGAATGTTGCAGTCCCGGAGCTGTTTGAGGAAGGCAAGTACCAAAGTACATACCTAAGCCTCAGAAGAGGAGAATTCAGGTTATTCGGGTATCTTTCAGGTGTGGTATCATTTGTGAAGCATTTTTGAAGAACAAAGAAGCCTAAGAGAGAAGGCAGATTCTTTAAAAACAATCTCTAAGCACCAGTAGGAAAAAGGAATAGATGTATTGGAAGACTAGGTTGAATCTCTAGCTCATAACTGAGCTCTGAAGTGAACGGTGGGGAAGTACACAAGTCAGGGCAGTCATAAAGGACTATAGAAATCTTTGTATGGCGTTCAGGGACAGTGTTAAAGTCAAAGCTGAAACTGAAAATGAATATCAAGAGCAGAAAGAAAAGCTTCTGCTTTATTGTCAGTTAAAGCCTAAAGTTATCAAACCCACTGTCATTTTTTTGAGAGCAGATTCCAAGGGAGTAAGAAAATTAACAAACAAAAAATTGGAATGGTTTTAACCACTGTATGGAATATCTTTATTCCTTTTCCATTACAATGTAATGCTTATTAAAGGTACTAGTGCAACGGGACCTCTAATATGTATATGTATGCTAGGTATGTATAGCATTGCCTGGAAAATAAAACCTGTTGTATAAAATACTGCTTATCACAGGTGGAACAACACCCACAGATTGCAAAGTATGCTATGGAGAACTATAATCTCAGAGAGGAGAACAAAAAACTTCGTTCTCTGCAGTCAGTTAAAAAGGCTCAAGAAATTGATGCCAACACAATAATGGAATTGGAAAAAGCTTTCTCAGAAGCTTCAGCCACAGAGAAAAATACTGGAGGTAACAGTATGCTCATGTTTTTCAGCTAAGTAAGCTTAGTGTATTTCTGTTGTATGTGCATGGTGTTGAAAATGTCTGTCTTGATGTATTTGTGCCTTCTTCAAAGTGATTCCTGAAGACTGATTAAACAGGATCGCCTCATTTTATTCACAATGACCTTCAAGCAAATACAGCAATAGGGAATTTCAATTCTGTGCATCCTGTGAACCCCAGCCATGATCTCATTTTGCTGTCTTTAGTTGTCCTAAAAACTGCAGTAATATGAATTATTCTACATTTTTTCATGTGAGCTGTAGCTAATACCCACTTTTTTCTTCAATCTCAGTTGCTGTTCAAAAGCCTACAAATTCTGTCGTCTTAGTAAAAACTTAAGATATTTGAGTTACTCTGATTTCAGGGGGTATATGTTTGCTCTTTAGGTCATCATTTATATTCCAGCACCATATCAGTGGAAGGCAATTCGCTGGCATCTGTTGAAAGGCTGAAAGCACGTCTGCTACAGACTCAGAGTGAACTGGCAAGTTCAAAACAAGAATATGAAGAATTTAAAGACCTGACCAAGTGAGACAAAACAGTCCAGAAGTGTCTTTCATTAAATGTTTTCATTGCTTGTATTGATTTTTAAAAGTTAGTCTCAGGTCCTGAATATACAGAGAATTTCCTTGCATGAAAGTGAGGGCCAGGACAAGATAAACGGTATGAACACAGAGAATGTTCTTGTTTAACTCAGTTACTCATAGACTAGGGCCCACCATGATGCAATCTGAAGGTGCATCTGCACTGTTGCAGATTTCTTTGTCTTTCCAAAAGCTCTTTATGCTGAGATGCAAAACAGTGCTTCACAACATGCAGGGAATGGACATGCCCTGGAATTCTGATAGTTACCTGCTTTAGCAGGGCAGGGAGAGTTTGGCTTGGTTTCCCTGGTAAGCAAATACTTTTCAGATGAAAGCAGTGACAGGAGCTAAGAAGTGATGGGGCTTGGGGGCATATTTTGAGGGTTCTGGTTTAGTGCAATAGTAGTTTCTAATGTAATACCTTTAAGACTGTGAGCTTAAAACCACTATAAAGTAGAATTCAATCACCCCAGAAAATCTTGGCTAAGCCATTGGTTAATTTATTCTCTCTGCTTCAGAGATATTTAAGAAAGCAATAATACCACTGTCTTGAGAGCTGTTATTGGAATAGGGATTTAATTCACGTAAGAACAAAGATACGGTGTTAATAATTCATTCACATCCATTTGCTTTGGCACCTAAACATGAGATAAGGGTCTACTTTATCCTTACTAATGTAGTAAAGACTTTATTGCCATGGTCCTCCTTGAGGGCAGCGCAAGATAATGCAGAAAGCCTGAATAATACCTTTGAATGCAAGCGAATAATACATGGCTTAATTTGATCAACAGCATTTCTGACAGCTTTAGGTCCTGTCACTGGAAATACAAGGAAAATAATTGCATTTCCAACAAACACAATAGAAACCTGGAAAGCCAATTGTACAAATCTATTTTTTAGCCTTGGATTCCTGTGTAGCGAATCCTATGAACTTGTCCTAAACTCAGATTGTAACATTACCAGTCCATCAGTTGTCCTGTATCATTAGTTACAATGGTTTATTTATGTCTTCACAGATTAATTAGTTTATTTTCCTTCCCACTCAGTCTATTTCTATTATATGTATTCCATGTTTTGTGCAGGCCTTGCTCTCTTGATAGTATGAATGTGTCTGTGTATCACTTACCCATATTTTCTTAGTGGAGTGCTGTCTAACAGCAGTGTGCTTTTGAGCCTCTGGATTCACCTCTAGATTCCACTAAATTCTAAACTTGTTTCCAGTTTTGGAGTAAGCGGAGGCTTCATTTTACATTCAAGTCTAATTACACGCTGTAACTGAATGAGTGAACTTGAGCAATTTCACTGACTGACTTAATGTATCCTAATGCTTCTGTTGTCTAATAGCAATCACAACTGAAGTTCTACCCTGTTCTGTAAGTTTTATTGCAGATGCTAAAAAAGGGAGGATAAGTGATAGCATGAAACTGCCAAAAGATGAAACAGTGCATTTCTTTTTGTCTGTAGACTTTGACCCTACAATTGTGTTGGCAAAGGCCAACTCTCACAGTATCAGCATGTAGCTCTGCAGAAATACCTGATGAAAATCATCCCTACTTTTCTGCTCAACTGTTGTATTTCAGCTAAAGCACTCTTAGAGGGCAAAATAATCTTAACAGAGCAACACTTCCAAAATACATCTTTAAAGGAATTTCTTTAATCCTGGCGAGCACCAGTTCAGCATTCTCATATAACTGGGTAACATTTTTAAAGCTTAAAACAATATTGGTATGAGTGATTATTAGTTCTCTATCGTTACGCAAGCACCAAGAAGCCTCCTAGCTTTGTCATTTCGTGTTCCTTTTGACTTTTTAATACAGTAGTGGTGGCTTTCTTCTCAAAATAAGGTATTTCAGTGTTTGGGCAAGGGTCCAGCTTCAGCTTGCTCTTTGGCAATACAGCAGCTTATTCTTCCTCATAGGAGGGCATAGTGATGGAGTCCTTTTGACACTAGTAAAATACTTCCTAAACAGGAAAAAGCACATGGAAATGGAATCAGAGCTTCAGTCCCTTCAGAAAGCAAACCAACATCTTGAGAACATTCTGGAAGCAACTAAAGCAAGCAAGCGCCTAGAAGTCTCTCAGTTACACAAGCTACATAGAGAAACTCTGAAGGTATGGTAAGAAGTTTCTTTAAAACCACACATACTTGCACCTGAGTCGGGTGAGAACACAGAGACTTTTATTTGTACTATCCCTTAACCTAACTAGCATTCTGGCATGTAATCTATAAGGGATAAACCAGATCTGATGCTTTTTTGTTCTGGAATACTTACTGACTGACTGCTACTGTAATCAGATGACACTGAAGAGCATAGTGGTGTAGAACTAACCATTTTGAGCATTTTTTATTTTGGTATTCTACTTTGTAATCTCTGTAACAGAACATAACCACTCCATCAAAAGCTTACCAGCTGAGATCCCGCCTAGTGCCAAGGATCAGCCCGGAGGCCTTAACTCATCATTCGGAAGCTTTTCAGTGTTCTGAAGAGGTGATGGATAACATTTCAAAAGAGCCAGTTTCCCCAGAGGTGAATGAACAACAAGCATATGAGGCTATAGTCGAGGAGCTCAAACTGGCACAGGTGAGTGTTATGAATAACAACTGAAATGTGTATTCTAAAGCTGATTTTGGCATGAAATACTGCCTCCCTCACAAAATGTGTTTTGCATGGGAAACTGAAGGACTTGATGGGTTCTTAAGGCTTCATTAAGCAGATCTCTGATTATGCATGTCTGTGTGCATATGTATGCATAATTGTGCTTAAAAAGATTTGCTATGGAAAGGTTGAAAGGGACTTGAGTTGAATGTCTTAAGTAGTTTAAGATACACAGGGCATTTAATCTTTTCCTATTTTAACCTGATACCTTGACTTGGAGGGAACTTCTAAGTCTCAGGTGTGAGCTACATCTGGAATAATACCTAAGCTTAATATATAACATACATTATCAGAAGAAACCTGCCAAAGGATGCTTGTCCATTATACTTTCTTTTTTCTAATGGGCACTGAAGGTCTTTAGTCACATAGTTAAGTACTCTCCACAAGCTGAAACTAACCTCAGAACATATATAACCCTGGCACAACAGCTAAAACCCCTCTTTCATGCTACTGTAGTGAAGAGATCCAAGGAACTAAGCTAGTGTATATTGAGTGGCTTCTTTGTGAAGTCTTATTTCTCCAAGATGAGCATGTGTCTGAAAACTGTTTACTGGATTTAGTCCTTGTATTCCCTGACAGATTTTCTTGTGTTCTGGCAGTTTAGTTGGCAATAGGAGAAATTGACTACTTTAAATACCAGTTTATTTTTGAATGTTTGGTTTTCTGTTGGTTCAGGTCATGAAAAAAGAACGTAGCTGACATTTTTATACTTAATGTGCACAGACTGCCATATGGCATGCGAGAATAGCTGGAAGATGGGTGCTCTAATTTTGAGTGTCTGTTGTGTCACAGGAGCAGCTGAGCACAATGCAGACAAAGCTGGATGAAGAGGAAAGCAAGAATCTGAAACTCCAGCAGCACGCTGATAAACTGGAGCATCATTCTGCACAAATACAGGAGGTGAGAGAACAATACAATACAGAGCTATTATGTGAGTGTGTCTATATGTTAAGGTGGTATCTATCACACTTGTACTACTGTGTCTTCAGTGAGGTCTGCAGTGTTCCTGCATTTTGGCTTGTGTAAAACATGCATAGCATCATGGCTTAGGGCTGCGCAGGAAGACAAAGACTTTATTGAACACAACACTACAGGTCTGGGGTTTGGGGGGTTGTTGGTTTAAGTGCTGTGATTCTGAGCTGGCTTGATCTGAAGTATAAGCAAATAGACACTTGGGATGCCTGTGCTTGGTTTTGACCAACTTGCTGATTTCTGGAGAACAGCAATAGTCACAAGGAAATTTTCAGCTTTGGAATGCTGGAAACACTACTTCCCTCAAGGAACTGAACTGAAATGTTCTTACTGTATAAAACACTTACAGGTCTTCCTTAATCACTAGGTTTGATTTAACATAGAAAAGGAAGTAAGGCCTGTACGCTTTCTGGATCAGTCTCGCTCTTGTTCCAGGGCAGACCTCAGCTCCTAAGCCGTAGGTTGCTTTTAAGTAAACTTTTCAGGTAATATTTTCAGTTATATCCAGGCCTCTTTTTCTTGGACTTCTATGGATTTCTGATTTGCTAAACATCAAATTGAAAGAAAAATGTATCTTGTGTTCATAGCCAGGTGATGAAATGCTCTAATACATTATTACATCATTATTACTGCTCTGTGACTTGGCCACTCCTATGTTTTTTTCCATTTAAAACTTGTACTTCCCTTCTCAAGCTTCTTTCATCTGAAAGGAATGACTGGAATAAACAACGCCAGGAGCTCCTGGAACAGATAAAATCGCTTGAAAAGCAATTTCAAGACAACCAAAGCAATACTGATAGTAAGTCTATGTAACACTGTCCTATGTTAAAACACTACACTGACATTCCATATGAAATTTTTTGAGGTATCTTAACATTTTGGATCAGCAATAGCACCTTTGAGTAAATATTTTGTGTTGTTAGTCCCCAAGAAATGGATTCTTTTATGTTTTAGAGAAGAAATCACTAATATTTGCAGAATAGTTTTTCTCTGCCCAGTCTCGCACAGTACACAGTATTCAGAATTGCTCTCTGTTCACTCCGAATGCGAAAGAAGTACAGGGTATAGTATATAACAGGAAAATATTAACTAGAAAAGGGAAAATCCTTTATTGGTCTGTGGACATGCAGTGTTATTGCCTGGAATGGTTTTGGTTCTGCCTGTACTCTTTAGTTCTTAAAGTCAATGTTTCATTGACCTTTTCCAATTGCAAATCCTTCTTGGGTGTGTGACTTCCAAGGTTAATTCTACTGATGATGCAGGAAGTTTCGTGAGGCTTTCCCAGGGTATTCTGTAGTGTTACATGTCCTGTATCTAGCACAGTTTTCCAACTAACATGTCAAATATTTGGGTTTTGACAGTATTAAAAAGTGAAGTCTGTGACTTGCGCATTGTCCTGAAGTCTGCGGACAAGGAGTTGTCTGCTGTAAAACTGGAATATTGTGCCTTTAGGGAAAAGCAAGAGAAAGAAATGAGCCAGCTTTCTGCTAGACATATGGATGTACAGTTCCAGCTGGACAGTGTCAGGTATGTTGGCAGTTTGGTAAAATGCCTTAACCTCCATTTTGGATGCATCCAGTGGTTTAATTCTTCTCTTCTGCTTCAACTCACAGTAATCTCTTATTTAAAGTTGTTATTTTGTGCTTAGGACCTTTGCTTATTTTGGGGATTGTTTTGTGCTTAATGCTTTCCCTACCTATTTCAGAACAGGGAACGTGGTGAAATTAGCAGAAAGAAAATAAAATGTGGCTTCCTTAACTTTGGTTTGCTTACAGCATTTTTGCATTAAGTAGTATATACCTGTAAACTTAGTGACCTCCAGAAATGAAGTGGCTCAAGAGGCGTAGTTTGGTTGGGGTTGGTAGGGTTTTTATTTTCAATTTAGTCTTAAAAATTAACTGTTACTTCAGTCACATGAAGCAGGTGACATAATGATGCTGCTTTAAAAATATGAGCAGAAAGAAACCATAAAGATAAACTGAAGTTTGACTACTGAAGCCTGAAAGCTCACTATGTTGTATGCAAGAATTGCCATTATCCTTGACAGGTGAAAATCAGTAAGGTTTTTAATCATTAGCGTGATCTTAGTTATGTTGGAGTTTGGGTTGTGTGTGGTTTGCTGTGGTTTGGCTTTGGGCACCAGTGTCCTGGAGAGCTTAACCCATTATCATGGGTCTTATAATCATAGAATAGTTTGGGTTGGAAAGGAGCTTAAGATCATCCAGTTCCAAATCCCTTGCCATGGACTGGGACATCTCTTGACTGCAGTCAATTCTTGAGTGATAAATCATGAGACTGGGATCCTGGAATTGCAATTAAATGTGGTTTTGTTGATGCCTTTTCTGCATTAGCACAAGTACTAACTATTTGGAGGGTGTTCTTTCTATAGGCTTTCCATTAAGATCATGGTGCATAACACTTGTCCAGCAGCAATTTCATCCCTCTTTGCCTTTCACTTTTGTGAAAGATGCGATTAAAAAAGTTTTCAGGGCAATAATTTAGAGGCAAATAACCCAGAGTTGTGCAGAATACATGGTATGTAGGGCATAAATAACCCAGATACCAATTAAGCAGATATGGATACTGAAGAGCATTCTAGCAGTCTTTTGTCCAACAACTGGCTAAAAACCAATAATCTTGGTGGGGAGGGGGGTGCTTAATGGTTGAACACCATTGTCAAAACACAATGACTGCAATTTCTATGGAATTTTGCAACTAGTAAATTATTTCTAGGGATGAGAGAGTACTTTGCCTTCTCTGCCAATGCCACTGAAGTGAATGAGTTTTAAAAAGTTACCATTTATTGTCATTCTTTCTAAAATAACTCTTCTGTATATTAGCTGTGGGTTATTGACTAGAACTGATTGGAATAGTTTATAATGAAGCAAACTTTTAATGTTGTGGGGGGGTTTTGGTTTGTTTGGTTTTATTTTTGACAGGCTAGAACATGAGAAGATTCTTGAGGAAAAAGCAAGCCTGCAGGATGACTATGACAATTTGCAGGAAGTAGCCAAGTTTGAGACAGATCAACTGAAGCAACAATTTGAACAAGAAGCAGAAGCAATGAAAACCGAGCTTCGTGTAAGACGGTCAAGGCTTTCAAAGAATTTTATTATACAGTTACTTCTGTAGCCAGATTGTTTAATTAATAGAATCATGGAATGGTTTGGGCTGGAAGGGACCTTGCACAGCAATAACAGCTTTTCTGATGATTTCCTTTGAAAGATATACTCAGAATCTTTATTAAAACTTGATGCAAGATTTTTGCAACTGCAGGGCTACAAGAACTACCCAGCATATTGAAGTAGGAGGGGGTTTGGCTGAGGAAACAGCTCTGGAAATGTTGAGGGAGATGGGTCAATCAGTAAAGGAATAAGAAACTGCTTTGGAAAAGAATCCTGACATCAAAATCCTGGTGACTTTTCATCTTCAAGCTAGCTAAGGCTGGTTTACTTCTGTCTTTACAAAGCAATTTCTTACACAATTTCATAATGGATGTGGTCTTGTTAAAATGATGTGTGACTTCTTGTGATGGATCACCGTCCTGCAATTCAGTTGATGGTGTCCTTGAAAGCCTGTCACACTGAAGCAACTGCAAAACAGCAGCAGCAAGGTTGCCCAAGGGCTTTTGCAAATGATTTTGCCTGCTTTTCTGCAGCGTGGTCTGCCTGCTCAGCAACTTTAAGCTTTACTTTTTAGTGTTTAAAGGAATAGTGACAGATTGAAAAGGATAATTTGAAATTCCTTATAGTCTGCTCTCTTGCCCTGCTGGTTGGGGGTTGAGAAATCCCCCCAGATTAATCTACAGGTGAAAACTTCAATTTCTGACTTTAAGACATTTTGATATTGAGGACCATTATAGCTACAGGAAATGATCATCAATGGCAAGTGAAAAGAGCTGATTACTTTATATGGATAAGACTGCTTTTGAACTTGTCCAGAGCAAAGCTAAGGATCTTTCTGTTTGCATTTAAAGTTTTGTGGTGGACGTTTTCGGTTACCTTAGCAATTTTAGGTTTTTGTTTTGGTTTAAATGATTCTAAAGACCCTATCTTGTAACAACATGTATTTTGATATTCTAGAATCTTTATGAGCTCCTGAAAACAGAAAAAGAACTGAATGAAAAACTAACAGTAAGATTGCAAGAAGAAACCAGTTCAAAGTAAGTTTTAATTAGCAGTGGGGCTTCTCTTCATCTCACTTTGTTGGTTTAGTTTTATGCTAGGTTTTCTATTCAGATGGGGCTCTTGTTTGTGGGTGTGTAAGTGCAATAAAAATACACTTACATGACTTAATTCTTGTTAAAGCTTCCTTTTGTTCTGATTGTATTTCTTACTAGAAATGTTTTTCTTCTCCAGGGAGCTCTTGAAAGAGCTTGGAAAAGCAGAGGTGGAGAAACCATCCTCTGAAATGGTGACCCAGTGTGAGCAGCAGGTACAGCAGCAGAATTGAATGTCTAAATCATGTGCGCACAGATTTCTTTGAGTGTTAATAGCAATTTCAGCAGTGAACCAACTGTTCTGTTGATTACCATCAAAATAAATGTGGAGTTCATGAGTTTCAGGTGCTGTTAAGCTATTGCTTAAGTTTTCTGGGGAGGTGAATAACTTTCCTCCCTCCCTTTTTGCATGGCTTTGTGCTTCATAAAGCATACTTCAAAAATAATTAAGTCTCTCCTTCACAATTATTATTTCTTCTAGGAAGCAAAACTGCAGAAATTGGAACAGGACCTGGCTGCTGCTGAAGAAATGATCGTTTCTTTGAAGAAGACAAACGATACAGATAAGGTTTGGGCTTATTTCTGTTATTGATACCTGGTTTTGCAGGTAACTATGTTCTGTAGTAGAACTGAAAGCCCAGAGCAGCCTTTCTGTGCTACTTAGTAATTCTGTGCTTCAAGGCAATCCTGGCTGTGTATCTGGTTAAAGTAAATCCTACTTTTTCCTGGAGGAAATATGAAGTTTGCTGGGCAGTGGGAAACTGACCGTTAAACAAAAATATCAAGGTAAAGCTGTCTACTGGGCAAAACAGTCAATGCATAAACAAGTTAGAATCATAGAATAGTTAGGGTTGGAAAGGACCTTCAGGTCATCTAGTTTCGACCCCCCTGCCATGAGCAGGGATAGCTCACACTAAACCATGACACCCAAGGCTCTGTCCACCCTGGCCTTGAAATGATCAAGGCTTCCTGATGATCAGTAGGGCCTTCCAGCCAGTGCCATGTTGGCATGGGCTGATAGAAAAGGTAAGAAAGGTGTTGTCAGAATGTGACTCTGGGTATCTTTATGAATAAAATCAAAGCATTTTTTACAGGAAAAGATTACTCCAGTGGTTTGAAAGCTTAAATAGCAAAAGTTCCCATAGTACAAGCGTTTATGCTGTATGTAAAACAGGCAGAAGAAATAGTGCATTTGCTATCCAGCATGATGCAATGGTAAGTCCTGCTTTTTCCATGCTGAACTAGAACATTTGACACATTACAAGGTCAGAAGAATCTGCTATTGTCAGTGCAGTGGTGTTTCTTGAATGTACCTTTTCCCACTACAAACAGATGTAACCTGGAACAGTAATACTTATATTAAAACAGAGGATGAGGCTTCTCTTATAGTAAGAGCAGGTTATTCTTTGTGTAAGTGCTTAGAACAAAACTCAATGATTTAACAACAGATTTCCTATTATTCCTTTACTTGTGCATATTGTAGCCTCATTTTCAAATTTGGTATTGACATATTACACACCAAAGAGACCTGTAATAAAATATGTATTATAATGTATTAAGATTAACTTTTTTGTGTTGCAGGAAGTTGTAACTGACTTGATGAGACAGATCCAGGAGCTGAGGTCTTCACTTAATCATAAAACTGAGTCCCTAGATGGTCTGACAAGAGAGCTCGAGGATATAAATGTATGTTCTGTCATTTTGAAGGGCATGGTATAGTTCTTCAGAAATGGAAGGCAATGACATGTCTTATGGGTCTCAAACAGCATAACTTGCTGTAGCGTTTTAGAAGGAAACTTCTTTGTTTTGACATGTTGAAGTCTTCTGAACACTTTTTTGCCTAAGGCTGTCTTGAAAACTGAGCTCTCCATGTGGTGGGTAAAGAGCTGTGTCTCCAAAGAGACCTATTCACATCCTGTAAACTCCACTCAGCTGACAGTCATGCTTAGGTTGGCTCAGAAACTGGCGATTTAAGAGTTCAGCAATTGAAGCTGAATTGTAAATTCGTTGAGTGAGTTCTTGTTGCTGATAGTACTATGTTCTCAATCTGAAAACAAGTATAAAGAACTAAAGATACATATTTGAGTTAGTGAATAAATATGTTGCATTTTCTCATTAAAATAGGTCTGTTTGCAAACAGAGCTGCCCACAGAATGGTTTAGACAATGTATATGTATGAACTATGAATTCAAAAAGTCCTACAAACAAAATGGAGATGAGACATATTTCTACATATGGTTATCTGTTTTTTAATAATGGTTTTAGGGTTAATATGTGTTCTGGTGGCTAATATATATTAAATTAATCTTTTTCTATTGTTCTGAACTCATTTCTAATAGCCTGGTTTGTACAATGTGGCAAGTAGGATCTCATCCTGATTTTAGTAATTGGCCCTGAGATTTTAAATGTTTGTAGTTGTCATCGTAGGATTTGTGAAACAAATTTATTTGTATTATGTTGGCCAACTTTCTTTGACATTGATAATATTTCTGAAGATAATATAAAATTTAATATAATACTTTTTGTAGTGCAAGTATAATCTTCTTCTGGCTGCAAGAGAAGAAAGCAAAGGAATCATACAGGATCAGGAAAAGAAGATTGAAGAGCTGAGAGAAGCCTTGGAGAGAAGTAAAATAGCAGATAACATTGAGGTAAACCCAGTAATGTTGGTATATTATTCTATGATCATGATAATTTGTTCAACAGATCAACTGGATGTAGTTTTGCTTAAAATACTTGTATAAAAGATAACATCATTTTGGTTCAAACTACAGCCAGTTAAGCTGTTCTTAAAGGAATTCTTAATGAGATACCTGACAAATTCTGTTAAATTATCACATTACATGCCATAAATATTTTATAAGCTACTTCATAAAAACCTATGCTAAAAGCCTGCTTTAATTTTGTTAAGGCCACTGAGGAGTCATCAGCTGAATTTAATGGCAACATTACATTAGCAGCTGTGAAATTCAAATAGATAGACGAATATATTATGTTTAACATTCTCTCTTCCCCCACTGCTTCTATATGCAGTAACATCTTTTCTTTGCTCATAATTTTAACTAAAAGCTCCATCTGCTGGAAACAGATTTAGGATGCATTGTTGATTTAACTGCTTGCTTTTCAAATTGCATCTTTCATTTTTTTTAACTCTCTTGTTACTGCTCTCATGCTTTGGTGAACATGCCCATCAGTCTAAAAGCACTAACCTCTCCTTACAAGTAATTCCTGTAGATTATGGGATATTACATATGCTTAGTCCAATCATATAGCACTGATAAAGTCTCCCAGAGTAGTGTTTGCTTCTCCAAACCCCGTTCTTACGTAGATTTCTACGATGTTTAATAAACAGATTGTCTTCAATAATAATCATATTGAAATCTGACATTCTGGAACCCCAAACTGAGTTGCCTTGATATTTTATTATAAACTGAAGTACCAATTCGGACTACAGTGTTATCCGTGAGTGTATCTGGCTCCTAATAAACTCCTAGTGTTTCTCCTTCTTTGATTTTTTACAGCAGTTACTAATTTCCTTCATGCTTTCTTGACTGGACAAGAAGAACCAATCTAAGGTGGCATTTAAAACACTAAGTAGTGTTTCTCCTTCTAGGTGAACACACCTTGTGTAGGTATGATGCCCTAGCAGATAGGGTGGGAGTCTAGATCCTGGAATAAATCCAGAGGTATCTACAGAGTAGCAGTGCACTAAAAAGCTGTAATCACTAATTCAGCATGGATTAGAAGCTGTATATTATTGTTTCTTATTTGAAGCATTGTGTCTCATTTTAAGGATACATGATACTTTAAAACAGTGGTTGATTCCAAATTTCTCCCACAAGTATCTAACTGACTATACTGTGGTAAAGCTTTCGTTTTTGTTCTGCAACCAAGACACTGGATACAGAAAACAGGCTAAAATAAGAATTCTATAGTTGAATGCTTGCTACAATTAATGAAGAAAAAGTGGTGGGAAAAGGGAGATGCTTGAAGCTGTTGGCACTTTTAGCAAGAATCACAGAAATTGGAATCATGCAATCAACCGGGTTGGAAAAGCCCTTTAAGCATCTCCAGTCCAACTGTTCCCCACCACAGCCAAGCCCATCACTAACCCATGGCACTGAGGGCTGCATCTCCACGGTGTGTGAGCACTTGCAGGGACGGTGACTCCAGCCCTGCCCTGGGCAGCCTGTTCCGATGCCTGAGCACCCTCTGGGGAAGGAACTGTTCCTCATCTCCGTCTAAACCTCCTCTGGCATCTTGAAACAACTGCTTTAGAGAGTAACTTTGACATTTCTTTTTTTACTCATCCACTGGTTTAAAATAGAGAGACCTTCTGTGTGAAGACTTGCATCATACTGTTGATCAGCTAATGAAACTGACTGAAGCCTCCAAGAAGCATGATTCATTGCTTCAATCTGCACAGGAAGACATAACAAAGAAAGAAGCTCTAATCCAGGAACTCAGGGAACAGGTAAAACAAGGAAATTCTTCCGATCACTGGCTCCTTGGGAGGGAGCTGTGGTTAATTGTAGCTTCTGGAAAAGGCTTTGCTTGTCATTTTAGAGCATCCTGTATGCAATACTCTTGGTGAGGAGCAACACTCCTTCCTGTAAAAGTAAAGTAGCAGTTGAAAAGCTTCTGGACAAAGGCTAGATAATTTTAAAGTGCTTGAGAACAGGTGTCTACAAATCATGAGGGTGTTTACTTTCAAAGCCAAGTAATATTATTGGTACCTCTAATAGAGCAACCTGAGGTTGTAAGTGCTGTAACCTGGGGAGTTACTTTTTCCTCTGCTTAACACTTAGGCACAAACAATATCATTATATAATAGAGATAACTGTTGAACTAGATAAATTATGCAGGCTGAGGGTGATTTGGAGCTTTTGCAGACCAAATAGCTATCTTAAGCCTTTGTCCAGATTTTATCTGTAGTTGTCATGACTGTCCTAGCCCTAAGTGGTACACTTGGCTAGAACTCTAGTTAGGATAAATTGTTTTGTGAAGAGTTCTTTTGTCATGTTAGCATATTCTCTTTCAGGAAACTGATTAAATCTATGCCAGTAAAATCTTTGTATCGAATCACATCTTGTCCAGTAATGTTTGCCAATAAAGTTGATACTAGTCTTTCTGAGCTAGCAAGCTCTAATAAAGACAGATTGATATAGCAAAGTGAACCAACAACAGGAGCAAAATTCAAATTAATTACATAGCATATAGTATGTAGATGCTTTCGAAAATGCTTGTTACATGCAACTATGGAATGATTAACAGTTTCTGAGGTAATTAAAATAACCCATGGTGTACTTAAGCTTGTTCACAATAGAGATCTGGCTGCTGTTTACTATTTTGTATGTATTATTAACTAATTCACTTCTAATTGGGGTTTCTAATAGTTGAACAAAGTGACAGAAGAACTGGAAAAGAGGAAGAATGAATATGAACTAAAAATGAAGCAACTAGATTGCTTTGTTAACTCATCTTCAGAACCATTTCCTCAGGTATGGCGTTTGTGAGAGAAGCATTGTCATTGTAATGACTGTTAAAACTCATTGAAAAGGACTAAAAAACTTGACAATGTACCAAGAATGGTCAAATCCCATTCAACTTCTTTGTAACTCTGATGTATTATATTGATGGCTTTGCCTGGTATTTATTACTGTATGTCTCCAACTGAGTATGAAAAGATGTAACCAATACATAGGGGAACCAGTTCTTTGCTATTTGTTTGTTGGTTTTGTTTCTTTTAACTTCTCAGTGTGCAAAAACTCCCCCTAAGTTTGATGTGAATTTGGCAAAGCTCTTGGAAACTCGTGAGCAAGAAATAGCTGATCGGAGGGCATCTGCGATAAGCCTGGAGCACCTTGTGCATGAGCTGAATGAAGAACGGAAAGCTAAAAATGATGAAATTCTAAGGCTGAAGGTACTACAAGTTAATCTCTAAGGCAACTTGTAAGGTTAGAATAAGGCAGAATACAGAGCTCAGGCTTTTAATGAGCTCTGCCAAGTAGTCTGCCTATTACAGCAGGAAGGTAGTTCTTGGTCTTCTCTTTACTTAGGCTGATAACAAATGGTGACAACTTGTTTGCAGTGTTCCATATACCTCATCTTCCTAAGGACGGAGTTGCTTGGTATTCATGAATATCAAATGGTATCATCATTTTTGCCGATGAAATTGGTCTGACTTATTCTAAATCAAGTTTCTAATGAAGCTGTAAATGGAAGGGTGATGCAGATCTTGGCCAGAGAACTGTGCTTCTTTCTGATAAATAGCTTTATCTTCTCTTTTGCTCAAAAAGACATATTCAACTGGAAATGAAAAGAGGAATTGCAATTAGGTCTTCAAATAAAATGTTTCCAATTTCACTTGCTTAGGAGCAATTAAAGGAGTTGGAGAGCTTGCATCTGGAAATGCAGACTTTGGTGGAGAACAACAGGAATTTACAGAACCTTGTAGAAGCTCTGAGACCAAGCAAGAACAGGTAAAATAAGCCAAGAAAACCTGTCTTAACTTGAAGCAAGTTAAGCAAGAAAAATAAACAAATGCGCAGTTTTTGCTTGAAATGCAATCTTGCCTATTGCTCATATAATTAGAGACTGAGTTTAGTGGGAGGTGTACCTGCCCATGGCAGTGGGGTTGGAACTGGATGATCTTAAGGTCCTTTCCAACCCGAACTACTCTATGGTTCTATGACTCAGCCTCTTCTATGAAAGTTGTTTACTGGCTTGTAAACTTTATTGCCTTTAAATCACAGATTCTTGATTACAAAGTTTTATAAAGGAAATGGAATGTAAAATAATTACCTGAATAACCATTTCTTTGTATTATATATTGCCATATCACTTGTGCAGTTATGGATTCAGTAGATAATATCTAAATGAATTCAATACAAGCTTTAACAGAGACAAAAGTGGAACCAGGCCTCCATCTTTTACCTCATCGTATTTACCTCAGTCCCAAAGCTGTCTAACATGCAGTTGTATAGTTATTAAATTTTGAATTGTTTTTATTAAAACATTAGGTTTTTTCTATAACAAGGGAGTGACGTTCTTGGAACATGAAAGTTTAAGCCCTTCTGGAGTTGTTTCATGATATTTGGTGTTCTGAGTAAGATGTGTCAAGATGGCTCTACACATTTGCTGGTTTAAGCTGGGTAAGATGTTGCTTTTACAACTGGTTTCCTCTCTGTTTGAGAAACTTTCCTCCTTCTTGGATTTCTTAGTGACCAGAAACATCCTGACGTTCAGTACCTCAAAGAGAAAGAAGAGGAGGTTGCTGAAGAGCAGCGTGCCAAGGTATTACCTTTCTAATGTTTCCCTTCTGTGAAGTATTAATATGTTCTTCTATTACATGGCAGAAACACACTGGTTTCTAGTGAATTCTAACAGGTAGCAGCCTCTTATCTCTTAAGGCTTCTGTTTAGGTCTAACACCAATGAACTCGATGTCAGATTGCAGAATAAGCAAAACCAAATTCAGGCCATTAAAATCTGACTCATCTCTAGAGTTGTAAAGTGAAGATTGTGTCACTTGCTAATGTTAGGTCACTGCCAAAGGGAAGTCAATGTCACAGCAGAGGTTGCCGTAGATCTACCAGGCAGAAGAACCCCCTGTTAGAGCTCTGCTCTGTATGAATGGGCAGAGATACTGCTGTGGCTCACTTGTGCTGGCATGAAACTGGAAATAAGTGCATACAGCAAAGGCATTAATATTGGAGACATGAATTACTGGGCAGTAGGATGGCTTTGGTAGGATCTGGAATGAAGTAAGTAGCATCAATTCAGTGACAAATAATTTAATATATATAAAACATTAGGAATGTAACTAACTTTTTTGAACTTTTACAGAATAAGGCAGTGGAGGAGATGCTGAAAATCAAAGCAGAGTAAGTTTAAACGTTGTTCAATGAACTGGAGACTTGCATTAAACTCATTAATGCCAAAAAGATGTATTTAAGTAATAGAAGTCCAAGATCTGAAACTATGAAAGATGTCATTTGCAAATGTTGTTTATACTCCTGCGAGACACATTAAGTTCTTGCTCTTTCTCATCAGTAGGTGGTACTAGCACCTACTACTACATTTTTTAAAATGGTGGCATTGTATCAGGACTGAAATAGGTGAAACCATAGAAAAACTTAAATTGAAAGGGATATCTTGAATTTTAAATTATAAATATTTTGAATTTTGATGTGCTCATGCCTTTTAAAATTAAATTGAAATACTGCTCATTTCTTTATTAATATCATGCATATTTTATAATTTTAAACTTAATCTAATTATTTGCCCTTTTTTATGCTATTTGTTACAATATTTTACCTTTCAGCTTGAATAATGAACATTATTATCAGAGGATTCCTTGATAGCGTCTGCACTATTGTGCACATGGTCCTCAAAATTCAAGTGATTTGCACCATGGATGGATAGTAGTTAAGAAATAAAATACCAAATAAGTAGATAACAGTTTGAGAATGTTGTTCCTGCTGCTCACCTCTATTGCTTCATGATTTGTAGTGGCTGAATCTCCTAATACTTGAGTTATTTACATTTAATGGAATACTTTCTCTGTGATTAAGGATGAAGATAGGTTTTCATGCACATGGTCATTTCAAAAGCAATTTACATCAAGCTATTTCTAGTCTTGATTAGGTTTATTTTGCTATTTGATGCATTGTTTTTTCCTGCTTCTCTGGTCTCTGAACCAGTGGTATAGCATCTCCTACAAGCAAATAATGTACAAAGAGGGGAAAGAAAAATAAGAGTCTTTTGTCATCAAGGAAACATCTTGACAAGTGCAGAAAAGGAATTCTGCTGTGATATATTGTGGCTGCAGTGAAACAAAACCAATGGCAAGACTGCTCCATCCCTGACGGTGTTCAAGGCCAGGTTGGACAGAGCACTGGGTGACATGGCTTAGTGGGAAGTATCCCTGCCCATGGCAGGGGGTTGGAACTGGATGATCTTAAGGTCCTTTCCAACCCAAACTATTCTATGATCCTGTACCAGTTGTATGATTGTAATTGATTCTGTGACTCAATGGCAAGCATAATTTATGCAATATTTGAATGATTATGTGTAATTACCAAAGTTCATATCATCAGGACATAGGCTACCGAGTTTGGTGGTATGGTTTAATATTCTGTGAGCCTGAAAGAACTGAAACACTTTCAGCACATAAGATGTCTATACAAAGTGGTGGTCCTGCTGTTTCTGGGCCAAACAAGCTCAGAGCTGTTCAGTGATGTTTCTGAGCAAGAAGGCTGTTGGGGAAAAGCCACAATTTAGATGAAACCTGGAGAGCAGCAGAGTTCAGCTGGTGAATTTAGATGCCTTTGAATCCATTTTAAGTGTTCTTGTAAGTGAAGCTTCCATTTTTCTTTCATGAGTGGAGTTACACATCCTGGATTGGAAGCAGCATACTTCCCCAAAAGAGCAGCAGCTCCAAAACATTGCCTAGTTAAGAGACAGTATCAAACACCAGCACTGAGAAGAGGAATGGAATTTTTCCTTCTCTTTGCCCTGAGTTCTAAGGGAAATATATTGTCTCAAAAGGATACTCTTAGAGGAGCCTGCCTCCATGTCCAAGGCTCACAAAGTAATTCAGCTGCATGCCATTTATGTTGGGGGGGGAGTTTCTAATATTTTATGATTCTTTTACATTGGCAGATTAGAAGAAACCAAAAATATCCTCAAAATCAAAGAGAATACTTGTCTTGAAATTAATCAAGAGATGGAACGAACAAGAGCTTTGGAGCTCAAAGCATTTCATGAAAAAGAAGAGATAAGGTCAAAACTGGAAGAAATGCATGAAGAGAGAGACAGAGTTGCAAAGGTTACACATGTATCTCTTTTTGGTTTCTTTATGGTAGAATCCTATTCAGCAAGTAGAGCTGTTGCTGATTGCACAATTGAATTGGCAGTCAAGGGCTGCCTCTGAAAATGTTTTATCTTGCAGTTGTATTTGTAATGCTGTTTGCTGCACTAGTCTAACTCTGGGTATGGAAATCACTGTTGCATTTCATAAGTCAAATCAAAGGGTGCTTTTTTTGCCCTTCAGAGGGATCTCATGTACTATCTAAGAAGGTATAAGACAAATAAGATATTTCCTGAATGAGCAGACTCTTTCATCATGCGTTACAACACACTTAAATGTTAGTGTGTTCTAAAGAAGCTGTTTCTTCTAGAAAAAAGGAGGGGCTACAGTCTACAATGTATTTATTAATTGCAGGAAATGCACTTGCTGAGGAAGCAGGTTAAGTCTCTTGCGGAGGAAAATGGGAAATTAATTGGTCATCAAAACCTGAAACAGAAGATTCAGTATCTTGTGAAACTGAAGAAAGATTACACTGAACTTAGTGCGGTAAGTTGTGGAGTAGAATATGAACGAAGTGGCGGTCTGACATAGAAGAGAGCTAAGCTTTGAGAACACAAACTAAAACTCATGCTCTTCTGTTGGTGAGCCATGGATAGATAGCTCTGATTTTATGCAGCTGTGTGGTTGTGGTTGGTCTGTCTCCTTGCAGGTCCCAGACAAGGGTCACCCCATATGATTTCCTCAAGTACATAGTGTATGAAACACTTGACTGAGTGTAGGTAGCACCTAACTAGAAGTATGAAAGAAGTGAGTATAACTTCCTTAGTGCACCCATGTTTGTTCTGTTTTCCAGGAGACTGAAAAACTACGAGTTGAAAATGCTTCTCTGAAGGAATCAAAAAGATGTGATGCCTGCAAACAGCGGGAGCAGCTCTAATGACACAGCTTCAGAGCCAGAGTTTTAAAGTGTACAGAATAAGCAAACACCGAGTGTCAAAAGCTTATTTAGCCTGGGACCATGGCAAAAGCCAAGTCATTTAGTTCCTGGATTTTAGGCTGGTAATAACTTTTGCTGAAGAATTGAATTCAGCCATGGGGGCAGCTATCAATGACCTATTATCACCTTCCTGGCATTTCTCAAAAACTGATTTTTGTATCAGTGCCAGAAGGTACTTCCTTGAACCTGTCATTAATTCTATCAATCTGGTTTTAGTTATTTCATACAGTACTTTTGCCCACAAAGAAATGGGGCAAGAGCTGATGAAGAGAAAGATCCATGGCAGTTGAAAGGCAGGATTCCTAGTGAGTTCCTGCACTATTTGACTGAAGGGAAGAAGAATGAAGCTTATCTGTGGATTTTGGAGTTGCCTAATCCTGCAGATTTGTTTCTACTTGAACTTTAATGTGAAGTACTAAGGTAAAAAAAATCTCCTTAAACTGTGGCATTTATTTTTCTGTAGACAAATAGCATAGTTGTATGCTTTCTGTGTTGTAAGTCTGTAGTAGGACTTATACTCCATCCTTTTACAACATACGAAATAAATCTTTTATATATAAGCCACAGTGGCCCACATCCATTTTTCCTTCTCACCCTGCACCAACACCACCCAGCAGCAGGGAGGCGAGGGGCCGGGCAGGGGGGCTGCCTGCCACAGGATACGGAAGGAGGAAATGGCACAGGGAAGCAGCTTGTACTGGTTAAAGCATACTCTGCATTATTCAGGGCTTTGCTTCTTCCTGCATCTGTGAGGGGGAAGAAGCATACATATGGCGTCTTCAAAGGGATTTGGAAGCAGAGTGGGGTGAACCCAGCTGTGACTCAGCTCCTGAGGGCACCCACAGGGTAAGCAGCATGTTATGGGTGTGTAGCAGGCAGATGGAGCCTGTCTGAATGTGTGCAACAGAAGCAAAGTATGGGGATGCCTGAGACCAAACCTGGCTCTGAAAGCGTTTTTGCAGTGGGTTTATGCCAGTTTGACTTTAAAAGCAGGGTGTTGGTGTGCTTGAATATCAGATGCTTGTCTGCAGCCTGCTGTTTGATTTGATAGAATCAGACTCTCAGAATGGTGTGTGTTGGAAAGGATCTGAAGATTGTCCAGTTCCCGCCCCCTGCCACAGGCAGGGGCACCTTCCACTAGACCAGATTGCTCCAAGCCCCATCCAACCTGGCCTTGAGCACTGTCAGTGGTGGGGCAGCATCCACGCTGAAAAGGAGGGAATGGGGTGTGTTGGTGGAGGGTGGGAAGGAAAAACGGTGTGGGCAATGGTGGTTCATATACAAACCATATATATACTCCATCCTTCTATTATTTTATAGAAGGATGGAGTATGTAAGTTCTCCTTCAAACATACAACACAGGCTCAGGAGTAAGCAAGCTTGTGGCAGGGATCATGATGGGGGGGGATAGAAACCACTGCTGGAATAGATACAGTCCAGAAACAGCCACATAACCCAAACCAGTTTGGGATTCTATGGTTATTGAAAATGGTTGTAAACCAAAATCTAAGTCCTTGTTAATCCTGTTGCTCCTTTTGTGTATATCAGAAAGGGTGGCAGAAAGGAGAATCAAAAACCTGAAATCCTGAGGCTCTTATCAGTGTGGGTCTTGTGTGACTTTCTCCACCCCCAGAAGGATTGTGTTCTGCACTGACAGGAAATCAGAGCATGGAATTGCTTAAAATGCTGACAACATCTTTTCTGTGTGTTTTTCTCCTTTGGAATGTACGGAAACATTGCTCATTTGTTAGTGGGGTTTTTGGCTGGGTGTTTTTCTGAAGGTGCTGTGATGAATTGTTGTGCCATTGAGGTGAAGTGGTGCCAGCAAGTCAAGAGAGGTGATCCTTCCCTTCTGCTCAGCACTGGTGAGGCCACATCTGGGGTACTGGGTCCAGTTACGAGTTCTCCAGACAGATATGGAGCTACTGGAGACAGCCAGGAAGGGCTGAGGGAGCTGGGGCTGTTCAGCCAGGAGGAGGGATGGCTCGGGGGGTCTCATCGATGTGCACATTTACCTGAAGGGGATGCTGCACAGAGAATGGAGCCAGACTACAGTGGTGCCCAGTGACAGGACCAGAGGCAACAGGCACCAACTTGAAACACAGGTTTTCCCTCTGAACATCAGGAAAGACTTTTCCACGCTGAGGAAACCTGCAGGTTGCCCAGGAAGGTGGTGAAGTCTCCATCCTTGGAGCTAATTGAAAGCCATCTGGGCATGGTAATCTGTGACATGGAATATCTTCTTTGAATCCTGTGTTCAGTTCTGGGCCCTCACTAAAAGGGAGACATTGAGGGGCTGGAGTGGGGCCAGAGAAGGGCAATGGAGCTGTGCAGGGCCTGGAGCACAGTGTGATGGGGAACGGCTGAGGGACCTGGGGGG
>JAOEHY010012445.1:0-28640 GCA_025447955.1 Psilopsiagon aurifrons
TGTTTAAGGCCAGGTTGGACATAGCCTTGGGTGGCATGGTTTAGTGTGAGGTGTCCCTGCCCATGGCAGGGGGGTTGTAACTAGATGACCTTAAGGTCCTTTCCAACCCTAACTACTCTGTGATTCTGTGTTGGTCTGGAAAAGGCCACCTGAATTAATAAGAAGGAGGAAAACTGTATAACTAAAGTGAGAGAGTCAGGGTTGTTCAGCCTGGAGAAGAGAAGGCTTTGGGGAGACTTTAGAAAAGCCTTCCAGTACCTAAAGGGGGAGTATAAGAAATGAAGGGAGAGACTTTTTACAAGGCTTTAAACTGAAAGGGGGTAGATTCAGATTGGAGACTAGGAAGAAGTTCTTTACTGTGAGGGTGGTGAGGCCCTGGCAAAGGTTGCCCAGAGAAGCTGTGGCTGCCCCATCCCTGGCAGTGTTCAAGGCCAGGTTGGATGGGGTTTGAGTAATCTGGTCTAGTGGAAAGTGCCCCTGCGCATGGCAGGAGGGTTGAAACTAGATAATCTTTGAGTTCCTTCCAACCCAAACTATTCTATAAGATCACTACATTGCTAAATATACATTCATATGTCACTACTTTGCTGTTTAACAATACAAACAACACCTAGCTTTGTAAAAGCCGGAATGAATCTGAACTTGTAGCATACTAAAAACACAACAAGCTTAGAAGAGAAATTTGGCTTTACACATGTTAAAAAATATTAACTATGAGTTATTAAAACAATGTCTCTTATTACTTGTATTTACACCAGTAATTGTAAATTTTACATGAGACATAGCAAATGTTGTAAGTGGATAAAAATGTTGGAGAACTGTGCTTAACATTGCTCTCATTTGCCTCAAGGAATAAAATTACTGAACAACTATTTCTTTTCTAAATTAAGCTTTTGCACTAGTATATTACAGTTAGAACAAAGTAGACATTTGTTACCTTTAAGAACTACATGCAAAATGTGTTGTAAAAATCAAAAGCACTGGTTCTGTTCAAGTGATATAAAGTCAAGCTGCTCAGTGAAGCTACTTTTTTTCCTTTAAAAAACCCACCCAAACTTCAATAAAGTAACTGAGCTGTAGATTTTTTTATATGCAAGTGTGTTTCTGATTTTTATATTGATATATGAATACGCATGCATATATATACACACATAAATATTTATCCAAGCTCATTGCTATGGCAAAAATAAATTTGCTTTTCATTACACTATCCAGAATCTTTTTTAGACTTTGGTAAATATATGCTAGTGACAAGAAAACCACATGGAACAAAGCTCTGAGCTGTCACCATTCTTGTGAGGCTCTTTCGTAAGCATCCTATAAACAACAATGGAATACGTTATAGAGAGTTGGGTTTTACAATACAGAGAACATCTGAAGGCGAATTGTCCTTAGCTGTGAAAATACGTGGTTTATGAAAGTGGAAGGGGAAATAGTTTGTACTGTGAAGAATTAGTCTCAGAAGGAATACCTATGTATTGTCTTGATTTAAAAAAACCTGTGAACAGCCAAAAGAGCAAAACAATATGTGGCAAAGAGAAATAATTATCTGCATTCATTTTATCAGGGCCTTATGGGAAATTTTAGGGTTCATGTGAAACATGCAGTATTTCTGCATAGAAATCCTTTTCTGCTTACAGGACTGAAGTAGTGCAACTCTGCTGTGCTTGAACTTACTAGGATTGCTGGGAGAGAGGACTCAATAGCTTGCATGAAGTAGATTCGCATATCTGAGCTTGGTAAACGCATGTTACTGTGAATGGGAAAACATACTACTGCTAGCTCTCATTGAGCAGGAGAACTGTATTGTATAACACGGCTCCAATACCAGAACTAGATGGATGTACCATATTGCACAGCAGAAGTTGTCTCTACAGTGATTGATATCCACAAATAGGTAAGGCACTTAATAGTGTTGTGGATCTCAATAAATGGCAAATGGTTAGGAAAGGCTGTCCAAAATCACAGAATCACAGAATGGTTTGGGTTAGAAGGGAGTTCAAAGCTCATCTAGTCCAACCTCCTGCAGTGAGCAGGAACATCTTTAACTACATCAGGTTGCCCAGACCCACACGCAGCCTGGCCTTGAATGTCTCCAGAGATGGTGCACTCACCTCCAATTCCGGCAACCCGTTCCAGTATTTTACCATCCTCATGGTAAAGAATTTCTTCCCCACGTCCAGCCTGAATCTCCTCTCTTTTAGTCTAAAATCGGCACCCCTTGTCCTACCACAACAGGCCCTGAAAATCCCTTATTTTTTCCCAAACCCAAGCTTTCCCAGCACTAAGAATAAGAGAGAATGAGATGTGGAATGACAGCCTGAAATTATTTTCTGGGTCTCTATTTAAATATTATGTGTGTACAAAAAACTGCCAGCATACAATTTCAAAGCAACAAGTGTTTTGACTTCAGCCTAATGTGTAAGACCAGAAAATATATTTAATGTATTTTTCTGGCCAGAAAATGGAAGATCTGTACTAAAAGCGGAAGATTTAGGAATTGTGCAGGATAAAGACGTTCAAGTGTGCATTTTTGTCTCTGTAGCATACTGCCATACCCACACCCCACAGGGAAGACTGAACCTGGGACACTGTGTCATTAAGGGCATAAAATTTGTAGAGCAAGGTAAAGCCCAGTTCCAGCTGAGTCCTTTGAAACAAAGTAGTAGTATGGCACTTCATCCCTGATCTCAGTACTGCTGATCACATTATATTTTCTGCATCAAAGAATCTTTGGTTAAGTTATGCCTTGAGCACAGTGTTTTGAATTACTGAAAAAAAACGACTATTACTGCTACTACTAAAGTATCAACAAATACTTTTAACCTACCCATAATATTTTATGTTCCCTTGGAAAAGAAAAGGGGCTGAAAGATCTAGTAAGTCAAGATCATGTTCTGTGGATCTCACAGGAATAATACATTTAAATCTCTTTGTAAGCTTCCAGATTTCTTTTAACGTTCCACCTATTAAAAACAGAAAAACATAGAGGGTTTTTTGAAAATGTAATCAAGAATAAATCAAACAACTTGCAGTTCTTGGCTGACAAGGCATTGATTTCAGGACCTTCAATAGAAATTGAGATCCACTATTGAGAACTGAGAAATTGATCCATTACCTTCTCACACTTACCCAGCAACAGACTCAATAAAGAATCAGAGATGGACATTAATAAGAGCAGATGCCTTAATATCTTCCTTGTAGCTATCATTGCAACCATAAAGTTGTACTTAGTTAGGATTATCTTCATATAATTTCTACTATGATTTTACCAGCAACTTAGAAAAAAAAAAAGCTATTTGCAATTGCTCCTAAAATCTATTAATTTTTAACTAGCAGTTTATGAAAAAGTAGCTATTCAACCACGTCATAATTGACATGAGGTGGGAAATGCAGAAACACCAAACTTCATGCTAATTTGAGTGCCACTTAACTGGGGCCATGCTATGAACACAGAAGAAATTTAACATACCAGCAGCTGGAATCATAGAGTTTTCCAGTTCCAGTGACAGGAAAAGGTTCAAATTTATTGTAAGTCACAGGATAACCTGCCTTCTGTCTCTATAGTATAGACTGCAGAACTGATTACAGAATCCTTTTGACATTTCAGCAATTCAGTGGAAATGTGGTTAAATTTATTAACTTAATACATAGAGAGCAGTTATTTGAACATACTTGAATAAAAACGTATGATTTAATCAGCTTGTGAACAGCTAAAAAAGAGAGCAAACTGTTTTAAAATAAATATATTCTACAACTGTGTTGTTTACCACTAACTAATAAGATGCTTCAAAGAATTTATGACACATAATTAGGCCACTGGATTGTAAAATATTTATCATATATACTTGTCACTTGTATTTCAGCGGTAATAAGAAAATAAAATCAATAACACTGCATTATTACTGGTGACTGAAAAATGCACAGCATGAAACCTCTTCAACAAACTCAACTTCTAGTAAAACAAACAAACAAAAAAAAAATCAAAGAAAACAGAGGCACAAATATTTGAAATGGCTTCCCAAAAGGTGAGAAAATAAAGGTCCTCCAAGTACGGTGAGACATATAAAGCCTCTCATGTATACTTGAACTCTCATTCAAGGGATTAAGATACAAAACTCAGAGTAGTTTTAACTGATATTGCTAAAAGGTCTCTAGAGTTTCAAATTTGCTGTAATAAGAAGTTACATCAAGAAAATGTATTCTGGCTTCTAAGAGACTGGCATAAACCACAGAAAACTGGCAAGGACTGACACTGGCACGAATCACAGCGATCCCACATACAAATTATCAAGATATGCAAGAAGTGTAAATCTTCTTGTTAACTGTAACATTTCACTCTTCAACAAATTTGTAGCAATGGTTATAGATTCCCCTCACTCCCTGTGGAGGGTCACATAAAATTCTGTTCGTTACCCAACTGTTTCCTCAATTCCAGCCCAAAAGATGCCAAACACTCAAAAAGAAGTCCTTGCTTCAGCATAACAATTATGAGAAAGAATATTGTGTTGTAAAAGAGCAAATTGCTTGTGTTTAACAAACTAGCAGAATCTAGACCATGTCTGTCTAAAAGCAGTCATATGTTTGGCATTTGAGGGTTGTCTGTAGCTGGAAAAGTGCTGGGAATATTTCTATGGGGACTTCAAAATCTTCACCTCCAAAATCTTAGAGATAAATATTAAAATGGCATGTAGCTTTGACAAGTTTCATGATCAGTGTTCTGGGAAGAGTGTGAAAGTTTCCTTGTGCTCCAATATAAAGCATATGTCTCCACATACACAAATACTTAGCTGCTGGCACTTTAATATTTGAAAAAAAAGATTTACCAAGATTTTCATATATACATATATATTGGTTTTCTTAAACTTTTTTGTAACTGACCCTTACACAAAGGGCCACCTGACTTATTCACACCGCCACTTCAGCACAACTGAAAACTTTGTTTTAAACTCAGAATGGTGCTATATGTAACTATTTTCTATCCAAAACATTCTTTATTAGTATTACTGCTAAACTGGTTTAACAGTCAGTGGCTTTTTTGTCCCCTGAGGAAATCTTATAAAAACCACACCAAAAATACCTCCTGCTGCAAGAAGCTCCATTAATCTGAAACAACACTGACATCCAGAGGCTGACGAAGTTATTTCTAGGCTTGTATTGTCAGCAGCTTTCAAAAAACTTTTCCACATTAATACTAAAAACAGTTGGTTTTTTTTAGAAGACTCAGTTCTCAAATCAGAACTGAGAAAACAGTAAGCACAGCTAGAAAAAACAGAGATGTTCATTTTAGCAGAAACAATAATACATTTTTTGTCAAAAAGTAGATCTTGTCAGATTTTCATAGATGACTTTCTGCTGTTTGCACAACAGTAACTTAAAGTTCCAGCTGAGTTTTTCTTTTTTTAAGACGCCATTATGATCATCTCTACTTGAATACAACTTCAACATATCTTAAGTTTATATATACTCAGAGTGGACACAGTGTTGTAGGAAGTGGTATATTTGCAATTTGTCTTACCTTCTATCATAAGCAACGAATTTTCAGGCTCTTGAAGAATTTCATCATGCCTTACAAAATGGATAGCTATTTTTCTTTGTTTCTGGTCTTGTGTAATCCACATTACAGAATCATACCAGGATGTGTTGTGTAATTCTGGGTTTGGAGCAGGAATGGCAGAGCCTTGTAAAATCAAGGCCAACTCATCTTCATGTGGAACTTCTTGCCTAAAACAATTTCCAAAGTGAGTAAGTAAACTCTAACAGCTTCTCCTTAGGCAATGTAGGAACAAGGACAACAGTACTTCGAATAAATATTAAAATATAGTCAAGAGAGTTAAAGCATATACAGGAAAAATAACTGGTTTATATTAGCTTAGACATTCGTGGTTGTATAGAAAATTAAGGCAAGAGAATTAAATTCTGTGCTAATAGCTTTTCTAAGTAACCTAATTTTAACATTACGGCACAGAGGCAGCCGTGCGACTTCACCCACATGTATGCAAATCCATGCAAGAAAGAAAATTATATAAGCTTTACATGATTTCAGTTGGGCCTGAATCCACATTAAAGGGGCCACACAACTGCACACCATTTCAGTAGAGCGGAAAGACCACGTAAGCTCATATAATTTCAAGTTCTATGTTCTAGTCTATTTTGTTTTGCAAATCTGGTAGGCTGGGAAGAAGGAGAGGCTCACAATAGCTTCACATATGTCCTGTAAAGGGAAAATCTGCAACTCTGCACCACCACACAGTTTCTTTCCTATTCTGTCAAATGTACCATTTGTGCATTTCCAGTTGTCACCCAGAGAAATAACACAGGTCATTCAAAATTTTACCAATATTGCCACCAACAGGCAAAAAGCCAGTGGTTGGTACACAAAAATGCCTTCGAACGTTTTCTCCTAAGCAAGACAGGGCCTCAGGAATACAAACTGCAGTAAAAAAGGACAATGAAAAGCTATTTCGGTGGCAAGCTTCAGAGTTGACTCCTGCAGATTATTCTGACAATTTCATTTTCAAACCTAAGAGCAGCTGCTTCCACCAGTGAGTAGAATAATTCCTGCCTCTGAAATCAGACAGTGATAATTCTTCTGCTGTGACTACAGAACTGGCACACAAGAAGTCTTCCTGAACCTGAACTCTCATTTCATGAAAACAGTGCTGTTCACATGAACTCTTTCTACCTGTGTTCCTGGATTACTACTTTAAATGCAAAAGCAATGGACCTAATGTAACAGGTCGCCTTTCTAGATACACCCATTAAACTCTTCCAGCCTCTAAAGCCTGCCTGTAGATTCCCTGCAGAGGCAGGAATGGAATGAATTGGTTTTGAACTAAGCTACACATGAGGGTGAAACTTCTTTAATGTGGACACATGAATAAAACTACCATTTTTACTGATATTTTGCTATTTACAGAGAAACTTCCAGTCATACTCTAAAAAAACAAAAATACATCTCTCAAGGATTTTACGCCCCAGGTGTTACGTGCATCTTACTGCACGAAGTGTTAAAGAATCAAACTTGCATTGAACATTGTTAGTTCATACTAACAAAGTACATGCTAAAACATGAAATAACTTCTGCCACAGTAGATCATGTAGGGAGAGAACTGTCTCTAAATGTTTCCTTCCTGGGTCACTTAACTCACCCAAATCCAGTAATCTGCAGTACAGATCCACTAATTTTTCGCTTCAGGATAAGGATAAAGTTCATACGGAACAAAATTTCTATAAATTGTATCTGCTTATTACAGAGTTGGCAAATATATCAAGAAAGTAAGAAAAGTGGCAGAGATAGCTAGTAACTTTCTCCTTTTTATACTTGGTAATAAAGACCATGTACTTGCATGCTGTGAAAACAACAAAGCATTTCCTCTTACATTAGCAACCAAGACAATGTTATAACAACATCTGACAAGAACCAATATTGTTAAAGGGGCAAGCACATGACTTAGTATCCAAAAGCTGTCAGAGAAGGATAGTGGGGGCATTTTCTTGTCTCAGTAATATTTGTATCTAATATATTTTCACTGTGCAAAAAATTTCAAAAGGTTAGGAGAATGCTACCATGCCATCTTTTAAGGAAAGCAGTAGTTTAGTTTCACCAGTAACAATAAAACTGTTTGCTTGGGACAGATGCTAGGCTATGTCAGGCAAAAAAAAGTGACACAGGATTCAGATGATCATCAATAGGACTGTATCACATCACTCAGTGGTTTAATCAAAATCAGGCCATTTCAAACAAACTGTCTTTCATTTTTAGAAAAGCAATGATAAAACAGTCAGTGATCTGACCCAGGTCAGAAAAAAAGACAAAAATACCAAGGTTAATGGTGTTTCCTTGGTATTTTTGGATCTAGAAAAGATGCCCTCTCTTGAATATACACTTCAGTCAAAGATACTTTATTCATTCACTTGGAAACTATGATACCTTTCTGCATATCCTATTTCAGAACTGCAATATAACTTCAATATGGGAAAAACAGCACTGCTAAATCTGAAAACAAAGAAAAATTCTTGTTTCAAAAGCACTCAAAGGACTCTGTAAAAAAGGAACTCATTTGATGACTTTGAATTTTCCTACCTATTACCAATGAGTTTCAAATCTTTGCTCAAAATGAAGTACATTTATATTCAGCTCATGTTAAACAAAAAAAGATAAAAATACACTGAAAATTTAGGCATCCCAAAACCTATAGAACAATTCCTAATTGCTTTTATTGTGTGAAGCACTTACAAAGAGTTGCATTTGGAACAATGAAGTTTAACAGCCTGATAGAGCTTCTGGGGTTTGTAAGTTCCCAGCTTTGCTCTAATGCGGTACTGCTGAGGAGCCGTGCTGTTCAGAATGGTTTTCAGTTCTGTGTTATTCAGATCCAGATGACTTGTTAACACTGAAAAATAACAAAAACAAAACAAAAAAAAACCCTGTGCATACTTATTAAACACCATAATATGTGGGATATGGGAAATGGCCATTCCAAGTATACACTTTCCCTCAATGTCCAGCTTCCCTTCCCAGTTACAGCCTCAATTAATCAATATAACATGTTACTACAGTCTTTCAGGTAAATCACAACGTGTTTTTGAGCTGAGGTTTCAAAAATATCTTTGTCCTTTAGTAAAAATAAAATCTGTGTTTAGGTCAAAATGTTGCCTACCTGTAACAGGTAACTGCTGATACCTCTTCAAGTCTGATTCAAATTCTAAAATAAAGAAGAATTTCCTAATTATTTTCATTCCTTCTTTACCATGTGGGCACACAAAACCAGATAGACAGGCAGGAAGATAGATACACACATAAAACCAAAAGCTGAACGAAGGAAAATGAAGATCCCAATTATGTATGGAAACAATACTGCAAAAGGAAAATGCAAAGTAAGCAGCAGACAAACATTAATTATGAATAATATATTTGAAGAGAAATTAATGTGTACATGAATAGCAATGCCCATCAAAATGAACACTTTTCATATGCATACTGTGAATGATACTGCTAACATAAACTGTATTCTTCCCCCTGTAATTCCTCTGGATAAGAACATAAACACGTTATTCTAAAAGTACTGTGGACTGCCTAGGGCCTCCTCTGAACAACCTTTACTACACATACACAGTACGGTAAATATGTGCAAAATTATTTCTAAATTTGCAGTGTTATGGTCTAGACATGAAGGATTTTTTCTCGACTTTTGCACCCTTTTAGAAATATCTCTGTCAGAGTGTGTTAATAATAGCTAAGTACCATACGATTTTAAAAGCTAGAAGCAAAGACACAGACTATGTCCAAACAGCTTTAGAATTTAATTCATTTTTTAGTTACTCTTGATTAAAAATACCACTGGAAGAATAATATGGGAACTGTAGAACTGTCTGTAAAATACTACTTTTCCAAGGCCCTGCACCTTGCAACTCTGCCACTGACACAACTTTCCATCCAATGGCTATATAAGGGCTCCTCAAACAAGCAGCTATTTAGTAGTGTTTTCAGTGTCTGCCTCTGAGGAATCCCCCTGTAGACAGAATTAATCAATGCTTTATAATCCAATATACTATGAATAAGACAACACCTGTGTTTAATAATTTATTCACTGCCTCCTATGAAAGTATTTTTCGATGTATGTGAAAGGCTTCTGCTGCAAGACAGAAGGTTAGGATAATGTCAATTTCCAGACTCATAATCCAAAAGAATTCTCTAAAGCTTTGTGTCTGAAGCTAACATTATACACTTACAGAAGCAATAACGGTGACCTTATCTTGACTACATATGTGTTAGAAGAAACAGCATGTCAGCTTTCAATTGCTCCTACCTGCATCACTGTAAAAAGTGTCATCTAATTCGACTGAAGACATGCTTTCCATATCCTGACTGTCAGACAGATCCACCGATTCTAAGAATCTATAAATAAATAAGTAAATATTTTATATTCTAGGTCTCTCATATATATACATTCAAACATATACTTATATGAAGCCTAGTCTTTACCAATACACAGGTAAATGTCCAGACATAAAATTTCCAGCTGAGACATAAATTAAATTAAACTGGAAGTTGCAGGAATGTATATTAATGATGAAGATGAGACACTTCTTTCCGAATAATTTCTGTAACTTTAAACACAGTAATGCCAAAATAAATCTGTACAGCTGGAAACGGATTTTCTGACTTCATAGAATCACAGAATCATAGAATAGCTAGGGTTGGAAAGGACTTTAAGATCATCTAGTTTCAATCCCCCTGCCATGGGCAGGGACACCTCCCACTGAACCACGCCACCCAAGGCTCTGTCCAACACTGCCTTGAACATTGCCAGCGATGGAGCATTCACAACTACTTAGCCTTTCCTGAGGAGTTGGGGAAGGAAGGGAGAGAATTTATGACCAGTGGAAGAAGGGGCAGGCCTCTCAGGAGGATCTCAGGATGCTGTGAGGTTATGCAGGGAAAAAATTAGAAAAGCCAAAGCCCACCTAGACCTTAATTTGGCTACTGGCATAAAAGGCAACAAAAAATATTTCTATAAATACATTAGCAAAAAAAACAGGGCTAGGGAGGACTGCCATACTTTATTGGCTGGAGGGCAAACATAGTGAAAAAGGATGAGGAAAAGGCTGACGTTCTTAATGCATTCCTTGCCTCCGTCTTTATAAGAAGGCCACGTGGTCTGCGGTCTGGTATGTAGCCCCTGGAGCTGGAAGACATGCTCAGAATGAAGCCCACATAATCCAAGCGGAAATGGTCAGCAACCTGCTACACCACTTGGACACACACAGGTCTATAAGGCCAGATGGGATCCATCCAAGGGGACTGAGGGAGCTGGTGGACGAGCTCACTGAGCCTCTTTCAGTCATTTATCACCTGCCCTGGCTAACTGGGGAGGTCCCATTTGACTGGAGAGGCTAAGGAAGCTGGCACTGTTTATCCTGGAGAAAAGAAGGTTCAGGGGAAACCTTACTGCTCTCTACAACTAGCTGAAAGGAGGGGAGGTTGTAGTAAAGTTGATGCTGGTCTCTCTCTACCCAAGTAAGAAGTGACAGGACATGAGGAAATTGCTTCAAGCTGAACCAGAGAAGGTTTTGACTGGATATTAGGAAGGGAGAATTTCTTCACTGAAAGGGATGTCAAACATTGGAACAGGCTGCCCAAGAAAGGGTTTGAGTCACCATCCCTAGAGGTATTTAAATGGATGTGATGCTTTGGGACATTGTTTAGTGGGGAACTTGGCAATGTTAGGCTAATGGCTTGACTTGATGATATCAAAGGTCCTTTATAACCTCAAGTATTCTAAGATTCTTTATGTATATAACGCTGTTCAGTAAAACATTTATATTATGTGACTCATTTTGAGTATCTTTAAATCTCACCACATTCAATTAACGCATATGCATGTTTAAAATGTGCTCAATTTATTTGCTTAACCATAGATTTATCTCTAAAAGATTATATGCCAGTATAGAAGAGAATAAGTGTGACAATTATTACAACACTATAGAACAGAAATCTCAATATCTACTGTATTTTAAATTCCAAAATTTAGCCTTTATTTATTTAACTCTCCAATATTCTCTTCATATTAGTGGTGCTAAAGATGTATGTTCCAGAGCTTCCAGTTCTTACATATTTACAGTTCTAATCTCTACAGCTGTTGCACTAGCTTAGAGTTTTCCAGAATCAGCTAGAGACACCCCCCCCCCACACACACACACATATAGAACTTACACTTTTAGATCCTTAACATCCGGGTTACTTTCTGGTAAGACTCCTATTCCTCGACCATAACCGGTACCTCCATGAAGATGAAATTCTATATGTGAGGCATCGTCATTATCAGCACTTGCTTGTTTTGTATGAATACTGTAAATTCTCAGAAAACTTCCAATCTGGGGAAAAAAAAAAAAAAGGTTGCTTACTTGGAAAATTCTAGGCCTTATATAGCTTCTCCCCAGTACCCACTGAATCACGTAACAGCTGAGAATTTCAGGGACCTCTGGAGAGTGCCTAGTCTGACCCCCATGTCCAAAGCAAAATCAACTAGAGCAGGTTTCTTCATGCTGCCTCCAGCTGGGCTTTGAGTGTTTCCACAGAAAGAGACCCCAAAACCTTTCTGGGTGACCTGTTTGGTTTGCTTTATCAGACAGCATTAGTGGCAGCAAAGGCTGATTCAGAACGAGCATAAGCGTTCTTACTAACTGATTCTCAGGTAGGCTTCATAAGACAGATCAAACAAGCCAATACATTCCTTTCCTGAGGGCACAATTTGTCTTCTATATTCACAACACAGCCCCCTGGAGACTGACATGCTGTGATTTCTTCATGTATGATCACACACAGCAACTGACCTCATGTCCATCACCAGGCATGGACTATTATCTGTTTATGTTTACATGCAAACCCATCGGCTTACCCATATTTCTTCATCCTGTCTTATGTTACAGGTAAGATTTTTTTCAACACCGGGATATAGCAACACATATTAGAAATTCAAAGACTCTGGAACTGATCCTAACTCTGTTAGATTTTCTCCTTGGGTACATGGAGCACATACTTCTGGTTTTGTTTAGAATTATTTTGTGTTCTCTAAAACAGTTTTGTCAGGTTATGCAAATGGACTTAGGCTAACATATAGAAGTACCTATTAAGAAAGAAGTTACGGAGGCATGAACATCAAATACATCTTCAACTTTGCTTTTATTAAAAAAAAACCAAAACTACTCTCAGTATGCCTCCCTCTTACCTCCCTGAAAGCCTAAACCCAAACCAAGCTTCTAAAGGCAGACAATCTGGAGACTTAGTTAGATAGTTATTTTTCCTTCAACATGTCTTAAAAGCCTTTGAAGCGAATTAACTAGCACCCAAACCCTTTTTCTAAAGTATAACCTAAGATCCAGCTGATAGCTGCCAAGCTACACACCTTCAATAACATGAATTTATGTTCACTCTAAGTATCTTTTAAATAGCTCTATATAAATGACAAATTACTTTAAATTTACTTCAATTAACATCAATATTGTAGCAGAATTATGTTAAATCTTACTTCTGTTTCAGCTCCTGCTTTAACTAGTAGAAACCTAAAAAGTATCCCTATTAGACTGGATTGTCCAGATCTTACTATGACACTCACAAATGTGTGCATACATACATAAAAGCAGATAAAGCAACATTGATTCTAGAATCCTCCTCTGCATCAAGGAACAGGCTAGAGTAGTAGATAATGCTGGAATCAAATTGCTCTTTTAAACAATAATCACACTGAAAGACACTTTCAAACAATAATCACACTGAAAGAGGCAACATACTTTCAACCTGAGGCGCCAGACACAAGAAGCACACTTCAACCTGCACCTATTTTGCTTTTAGCATGGTGCTCTTATGAGAGTTTTAGTTGACCTGCATCATTAGGGCGCTGCTCATTTTGTTCACTCAAAGTGTATCATGACAGCTTGTGCAATTCAGTGGCAGTTCAGAGGCTTATCTAAAGACTTTTTATATTTTTCCCAGGTGCTAAATTTCATTTAATTATGTTGAAAATCCAAAAAATGCAAGGGGCCATCATATTGTAAAACTATTCTAATGACTATGACAACTGCATTTTGGAGAAAGCTTTTCTTTTTAAGTTTTTAGCAAAGCTCTACTTATCAAACAGACTTATGTCAATTTAGTAGCGTCAAAATACTCTTCCCCCCTAGAGTAATTTGCATATAAGTGGGAAAAAGGTGATTAAAATTTAAGAACTTTCTTTCAAAAACCAAGTATGAAAAGTACTTACTATTAACTGTATGCAAAACCATAAAACATTAAACATGGGAGGGGGGAGCCCAGAAGGCAAGAATACAAAGTGCTGGTTTTGCTTTCTAGACTTTTGTGCTGAAATTCATGCAACAAGCCAGCCAAATTGCATGCCTTACTGTCCCGAGATTTATGACTATAAAAATATCTTCCTAGTGCAGTTTCCGTGAGCTCCTTTGGGAGGCAGCATTGCTTACTGTTAACAGCGGCGAGCAAATGCAAATGTTACTGCTGAAAATGTTACTGTATTTCTGTTGTCTACAGAAAGCCTGCAGACCGAGTACACTTCATCTACTTGACTGAGAAGAAATTATAGCCTTCATTAAAGTAAACAGCATGATTTACAGAGCCACATCTAAAGTCTACTACAAAACCAACTCCTTACTTGACTACAGCAGTTCTGCTTATGAATTGCCTACCTCATTTAAAGCTAGTTCATTTAAAATGAAACTAAAGCAGCAAGGACACATTTCTTGCAGTAATATAAAACAGACTAAGACTCTATTTGAAGTCTAATTCAAGTATGACTATTTTAAGAACAAATATTACAGTTAAATGAAAAATGAAGAAGTTGCACATGCAGTTCCCTGCAGTTAGTCAAATAAAACAACTTTCTAATTTATCTCAAAAATTCCCTTAATTATTTCCAAAAATAAAGGGTTGCATTAATTTTTAAGGCACTGATGAATTTGGAAAGGTCATTTATCATGGTAGTTAAATGTTCACATCTGGCCAGAAACTCATAAGAAGAGGCTGTCTTTATTTATAGGAATCACTTAAAATAATCTGTACTAATTTTTACGTCTATTTTTTGGCTTATTATATTCAATGATATTTCGCTATTTTCATTTCATCATATCAACAGTCTAATTTTATTGAATAGATTGTGCACAACGTTTTGCAAATGACAGGAAGCGTATACACAGCACATGGGTATGGTCCTTTGCAATAAAAAATATCAAAACCATCAAAGGGTTTGAAGGATTTGGGGGTGGGCCTGTGTTGTGGTTTGTTGGGGTTTTTTTCCTCTTTTAATGAATACGAAGACAGAATAGGGGGAAATACCACTGACGGGTCCAAGGAACCCAGGCCTGAAAAGTAGAAAGCTAGAAATTATTGCAGTTATGTAACCATTTAAGTTGCATGTTGGAAATGTGACTCAGACACTCAAAAAGCAAACAAGGCTTCTTAGTCCAAAGTACTATCAGAAAAGACATTACATTGTATACAGAAGGAGGAACAGCTGAAAATATTCTAATTTTGCATCTGAAGACACATAACATGAAGCAAATACTGTGAACCTACGAACTAGGATTTGCACGCATACTCAAGGTTAGTTGTTTTGATTGTACTATACAGAAAATGCAAGGCAACACAAAACTGATGGTATTAAGCCACAAGAGGACAGTATCACATACTCAATGAATGACAATACATAAGGAAATCTCTAAGCCACTGTAGACAGCTGGACCCCTACAGTGTGCTGAGTGAGCACTGATGCTCACTCACCTTGATGCTTACCATCTAGCAAAATGCTACAGATGGAGAAACCCATGGCACAGTACTGTCGCAATGCCAGTGCAACCTGAGACCCTCTGGAAACACCAGGATGAGAAAAGCCGAAAAATAATGAACTACAGCCTATGGGGAGCAACTGTATCCTGGAGAGTTAGTTGCAGGCTGGGGCTCCTAGAGTAAAGAGAAAGCTTCATGAAATCCAGGTAGCCAGAGGAAGAGGGAAATTCCAGAAAAAGCAGTGATCATCAGTGTCCCTGCTTAGTTGTAGTTCTTGCTGATGTCTTTATGCCTCAGGAAATAATTTTCTTCAGAGATGAGATTTCTGAAAATTCTGTTTGTGTTCTTTTAAGGCATCAAATGCTGAAAGCCACAATCTTGCCCAGCAGGAAAGGGAGACAAATAAATATAGGGGACAAAAAGTTATGGTATCAACTGTAGTGTTCCTTCAGTATTGCTGAAGTTCACTCCATTGAAAATTGGAAATATTACTTGACTGTTTCAGAAAATGAGATGAAATACTCCTATCACCAGTGTTCTCTGGATAGACAATCCAAACAAAGAGCTTTTAACAAACTCTTGCAGGAATATCCCTGACATTGTGCTCCAGGATTTGCTAAAAATTCACTATAATACATTATGTACATTCTCTAGACTTGTAGTGCTCACTCAGAGCTTCCTTGTCTGAATATGTTTTTTTCCTCTCCAATCTACTCTTCTTAGCATCAAGGCTGTGTAAAACAGATAGTTCCTACATAAAACATCATTTCAGAGCTGCAACTGTCATTGCAAATGCTACATGACAATATGGCAGTGTAACCTAACAATTCAATAAGAATTTACATTAAAAAAGGCAATTTAAAGCTACTATCAAATGCAGAAGAAACAGATGAAAAATAGTGTACTTTATTATTTCTGAAACCATAAGCTGGCAAGGCACTTCCTACAGTTTCTGTCCACAGTGTTCTCTGCATTCACGCTCAGGAATGTGCATATGCACACACTAAATGCTCTCCAGTTTTATACACAGTATCACAGTATCACCTGCATAAACAATTTCTTAAAAAAATGTACATAACAAGACCCTGAAATTAATATTAAACAAGTTAATATAGAGTATTTCAATTATACTTTCTCATGACATAACATCATTTCTACCAGTATTTTAAACCAAACCATTCATTAAATCATCCATTTTAGGCAAAGTCACCGCAAATTCTATTACGTTTAGATTATTCTGTGAAACAAAATTAATTGCACACATTGCAAGCTGAACTTATGAAAACTTCCTGAAGTTTATGTTAAGATCAGTACTTTTTCTTTAATGACTTCATTAAGACAATCCACTAAAGAGCGGTGTTCAAAAATTACCTAACTTAAAACTCATACATCTTGCATGAGTGAAACTACTGCAACTCTGGACATAGCCAGGAGAACAGTCCATGTTGCTCAGGTCAAACCATGTTTCTTTAGTTTCCTTTCTCGTTAGAACTTCTGCTACGCAGCGCAGTATACAGCAAAGCCACGGATGCTTCAGAGGTAAGAAAGAAAGGGGTCATAGGAAAGAAAGAGAGCTGACGAAGACTTCCTATGTGCCAGATATTCAACAGGAATCCCTGAATGTAAATAGGAGAGCGCAATAAAGGGAGTATCACCAGCTACCAAAAAAATATGTTTTATTACTTTTTTCCCTTAAGTTTTCAAAAGATACTGCTTCACTGGAATATCAGCTGATATTTATATCAATAGATTATATCAAATAGCAAGAGAAAAATTCTGGAAGAGAACATGCAAGTAATGAAATACTTCGGTGACTGAGTTTTGTTACGAAGTATTACACAGGGCAACTTATTTTGCTATCATTTACTTATGAACAGGCATTAATATATCAAATTGATTTCATGTCTGCTGATAGTCCCAGTCTAACAAATGGTTATCATTTACCTTTATTTTCTGGTAAACTCCTTAAAAATGACACCTGGGTATACTGGAGAAAGCATAAAATGAAAGATGTATTCTTTGCTGATTTACTGTATTCAGAAGAAAGATGGCAGTATTGTTGAAGATCAAATGTTTAATTATGTTTTCTCTATCTGAGCATAATCAGCATTACTGACCCACTAAATGAAGATTGCACTGCAAATTGCAGAAGCTTATAGAACAGAAAATCTTTTATTGACTTTAGAATTATAGGCCTTTATTGGGACTACAAGTTTAACCTCACTTTATATAATTTAAAAAATAATTCTAAAGTATAGAACACATTTTCTGAGTGCATTATTTTCACAGAATTCTATATAGTATTGCAGTGTCTGAAAAGAACTGCTTAATTGGAAGATTTTTTTCATGGCAATTTTAGGAGAATGAGGCTGTTTCACACATGTTGAAGGGATTCTGCATTCAAAAAAAGGTATGGGATATACAATGAAATATAAAGACGAACATCTGAAATGAATTAACAGTGTAATTGAATGGATATATTCTCTGAAGTGCATTCCAAGCAGAAAACAGGCCACAAAATGAGAGTTATAAAAATCAAACAATGTATTACCTTAAGCGATTTTGCCAGATGTACATGGTTGTCATAAACTAGAATGTCCACTGTTAGATTTTGCAGCTGACGAAGAAGAACTTTTTCTCCTTCCAAGTCCCTTGCTTCCACAGGCACCTTCCACGTTGGGTAGGGACATTTTGTGCCATCCCATACCTGCAATGCAGGAGAACTGTTTCAATATGCCCAGAATACTGCAGACTGAGATCGTAAATAACTTTCTTTTAAAAAATTTGTTGTTTTACTAGTAATTGGTAACAATAAGAAACCTTAACTGGAGTCTTAGTCTTTAAGTCCTTAAATAACTTAAATTTTATTTTATTATTTTTAATTATCATTCCTTACAGAGTATAAAATATCCTCTACAGAGAATCTGATCTAGTGTTAAGACCTGGGATTTGTTAATATTATTAATAATAAAATCTGTGCTAGCAAAAAATCAACTGTTTATCCAGCAGTTAGAATTATTAGAATTCTCCATAGGCAGAACTGTCTATATATAATATTTTAATCCTGATATAGGGTATTTTTTAACCATTCTAGCTAGAGGATATGAAGACTGAATACACAGCATATACTCCCTTAATTACTGAATCTCCTATATCAATAGACACTGCCAGTTATCCAGATTGTGTTAAAAAATAAAAAAAAAAAAATCAGTATTTAACATATACATAATTACAAGGATTATAAAAATTGTTTGCCTAAAGCCAAGTTCTTGATACACTTAAGTAGTGAACTATCAACGGAAGTTATTTTTGAGCTATCAAAGTTATTGTGAAAAAGTAAGATTATCAACAGACTGAACCCCAAATCTTAATACCCAAACCAAACATTAAAATTTCAGTGGTAACTGCTTATGGTTCTGTAAACTGGTCTCCCGAGTTCCTGATGATAGTCTCTTCTCAAAGACAACATAAATAATGGTGAAATACTGGCACAGAAAAAGAAAAATCTAGAGGCAAATAGACTATAAGACTGCAGTGCTGCATCTCATAGGATTTCCTGCATATAAATTCAACAGAAGCTAATTTTCAGACAGTTTATGACACCAGGCATTTTGTCCTATGAGTTAGGTGCTGCAGAGGGGAAGAAAAAAAGACAACTTACTTTTTAAAAAGTTTCTACCCCTTATGCTTAGCTGGTGTGCATCAAAGACCCACAGGAAAAGATCTAAGGATCAGCAGTCATGTGCAAATACACTGAGAATAACCCATGGTTGAAATACTCATCCAAATCAAGAGATAAAAGGGGAAATTAATACGTGAAAATGTCTCATAATATGAAATTAATGTTCCCAAATAAGAGCGTATTCTGAAGGACTCAGATTATCAGGACAAAAAAAAAAAAAAAAAAATAAATAAATGAAGCCTATTATCTTCTGATCCTGTTCCATGAAATGCTTAAAACCACCTTTGAAAGAGAGGTTGTCCACTGTTCGAAATATCAAACCTTCTCCGGAACTGGGCTTGAGAAACACAGACTTAGCTCATATGCATCATGAATTAGTCACCTGGACAAAATAAAGAATCTTAAGATTGTTAAGTTTCCCATTATTTTTCAACTGGCTTTACTTGGGACACTTTGGTAGTTTCACACTTAGGAGATTGATATGACAAATGGATTGTTGAATGTTTCCTGTCAAATTCTAGGATGACTACTTAGCTTTAAAATGTCCTTTGACAGAGGAACTAAGAAGGACAGTGTTGGGGCACCTTCTGGAGGAATTTATAAGCCAGAAAGCTTTCTTTACCAGAAAAAGAAAATCCTTCAGAAAGTAGCTGGTTTTGGATTTTATTTGCACAAATATGAAAACAGATGAAGCTCTATACCACAGGAACTTACCAGCTTCACTCTACTCAAATTATGGATGAAAACACAGAGCCCTGGTTTCAAAAACCAAAAGTGGTCTAAAAACCAACACTGATTAAGTAAATTCTGGATAGGAAACAGCAGATGGTTCTGCTACCAGTCATGAACAGACTGGAGCTAAGGAATAGTTAGTGGTAACCTTTGTCCACCATGGTGGGCAAAACACTGAAATGGGAGGGACAATAAAACCTGTTGCTCTTCAGCAGAGCATGCCAACTGTGTGACATAGCTTAATGTCAGCAAAAACTGACAGACAGAAGGAAAGAAAAGACTAGTAGTAACACTCTTATGAAAGATATAAATGACAGAAGAATTTCTAGTGTGAGTTTTTCAGTGTCCATCAGTTTCAATAACAAAATACTCAGAAAAAGATAAGTACTAATGTACTTTATGCCATGTCACTCCCAAGCTGTGCATATCCTAATTAATTTATCAAGTTCCATAAGAAAGGTTATGCTATGAATGACGCACAAAATCACTGAAATTCATTTCAGTTCTTTGAAGCAATCCTCACTAGTTACATGAGCTCAACATTTAAAATAATCATTATGTTTCATAGTATAAACAACCATTAATATAATTGATATACTTGGAATGACATGATAAATTTAAATCATTATTACAAAACATATAACCAAAATAATACAATATTTAATGACCACTCCATTTCAGCTGATATTGTGTTTGTTGTTTCTCTGTTTCAGTGGGGTTCTTTGCTTGTTTGTTTGTTGGGTTGTCTTTTTTTAATTTTGCAAATGCAAAAAAATAGAGATGCTTGAGAAACTGAGGAAATTACCAACAGCCTACCAATGTTAATATACCATTTTTAAGCTTGTCTGATGTATTTTAATATGGATTTAAGTATTAAACATTTTACACCACTAAAAAATACACTGTCAAGGGAATTATGTATCAGAAAAAATTGATCTACTGTTGTTTAATTTCAAGCTTTTACCTTTCTAAGCCTATCCTAACTTTTCTCCCCAAGTCATTATCTTTACTATACAAACCTGACAAAATTGACTTCAGATCTTACAATAAAGAGGAGTGTAAAGAAATATTAATAATTTACAAAAGCACTTGTCTCTGTCCTTGTAAAGGGTCCTTCAATGGTGAACATTTACTTATTAATGAACAACTTCATTACAGTCCAAAGTTCTGAAATTCTACTGGGTCTCATTAAACACCTCTTTCATAAGGGATAACTAAATGGAAATATTTGTAACAGCAGCAAAGCATATTATAGGATGACATTTAAGACTTGTTTCTGCGTAGTGCATTTTGCTCTGCATGAGAAAAATCTTTCCTGCTTTAATGAAGGCATAATGAATTGTGCTGTTCTTAAAATTGTTGTAGCAGTACAGCTTAATACACTAGAACCAATAAATAATTTTATGAAGTCATAAAATGAAAAATAACAGCTTGTTTTTCACTGATATTTTAACAGTCAACTTCTAAAACAAAGAAAAAAAATTACAAAGGAATTTCAGAATAACACCAGACTCTTACACCTGGAGCTAAACCCAGAAAATCATACAGACCTCCTTCTTACTTAACAGATATTAAGGATCACCCTGGGAAAGGTGTGCGGCACTTTGAATTTTATATTTTTAGTGAACGCTGATGAACCAAAACATTTATGTACACCCAGAAGCAGCTACCTAAAATCAATCCATCAAAATAGGTAATTGTCCTGCTACTGCTGAACCCAGGACAGTAATATAATCCATTCCTCAGATAGTGCTTCTTACTGCATTAATTATATCCAGCAGATCTGGAAAAACAAGCAACAATAGCTGCTAACTAAAAAGCAAGGTTGAAATTTAAAACTAACAGTGTTTTTCAACTTTAAAATATCTTGTTATATTTATCTACAAATGTCTGTGAAATGCTGATCCATAACAATGCCACCTTACAAAACCTCGGTAAAGAAATATATCAGATGAAGAACTTTTAAAGCGAACTGGGATTTCTATTTTGTTTACATGGAAATAAAATGGTCAAGGATCATCAGTTTACTTAACCATGAAATACTTACCTACATGACATTAAAGCAAGGAATATGTCTGTTTTATCAAAAAATGAATCACAATGCCTTAATAAATAAAACAACTTATTATTAAAAAAAATAATCTACCTTTAGAAGAAAAGAAGATCCATCCACTTTTGCTTTTCCTACCAGCTGGCAAGTGAGATCGAAGAACAGCATTGGCTGAACACCAGACAATTTTACTGCTGGTTCGGAGATAGAAAGATTACTGGCTGCCCAAACACGTAAATCTTCTACTGTTTTGTGTTCTTCATCCATGAAACTGTACCCTTTGCTAGAGGTTCGAGGAACTATCGGTGCTCCAACAGTTCCATCAAATGTCAAGGATGCAAATCCTCCACTGGTAATTCCCTGCATCTGTCCATTGTATTCCCTGATCTGTAACAACATATGAAGAAAAAAAGTAAATTATTACATTGCATTGAAATATACATACATATCACGTGCATGCAGAGTGGATAATTGATCACTTTTGTTCCTGGTGCTATTAAGAGAATGAAGTCAAAATAAAAATGAAATAAAAAAAAAGGAAATGAACAGTAACAAGAAAAAGTGAATAAGCAAAAAAACCAGTCTAAGATGAAAGATTTTTTTTTTAAGAGGCAGACTATATGTAAATATACAGCATCGGTAGACAGCATTCACATATCTCACAATGTCTGTGAGGGGAATACATCAGGATTGCTTTTACAGATGGGAAAACTGAAGCACAATTTTTAGGGGTAACACAGCAGAGCGATGGCAGAACAAAGTTATTACGGATTCTTCTTTTTTGCTTCTTACAATAGCCCCATTTCCTGATATTATGGAACTGAAAAAGAAAATACCAGCTCTAGGAAGCTTTTTTTTTTTTCCTATAAAGTAAGTAGTGACCAGCTTTCACACACTGAATTATGAATACAGCTCTCACAATTACTCTTACGGCTACTACCCTGCACATGGCAGATCCCCTCTATCCTGCTGATTTAGTTGTGTATCTGCTACCATATAAAACATGGTGTTTAAAGTCTGAAAAGTTCATTCAAGAATCTAGTTTGATCTTCCTGGTCCCTGTACTTATATAAAAGCACTGCAGTACATATATACATATATATATATATATATAAAGCAATCATCAGAATCTCAAACTGACTGCTGTGATCCATCTCTTTTTAATTAAAATTTACTTACCAAAAAACTAACAAGACTTCTCCATATAGCAGTTGTGAGACAATACAGATTAGGATTCCTAGTGCTCAATTTTGAAATGCTTGAAAATCTACTGATTTAAAAAAGCAGAATCTGAAATATGTGCCAGAAATTCTAAACAGCAGTATTTTTTTACCAAAACACTGACAGTTATTTAGGCCTACATTTTATAAGCACTCTTAAATTTAAGAAGCACCCAAATCAAGTATTCCTTGGAAAATCATAAACAAAGTTCAGTCTTGGTGACAGGAACTCCTTTAATCCCTGATACTTTAACATAATGCATAAAAGCATTAATGACCATCTCCAGGACAAACTTTCATTTACTTAAGTATTCTCCAGACCTAAATAATGAAGCACATTAATTCACATAATCACAGAATTACAGAACTGCTTGAGTTGGAAGGGGCCTTAAAGATCATCATAAATGATTTTGAAATTTTATTAAACTAAGGGAAAAGAGCTAATCTGAGACTTGTCTATATGACGACAACTCCCCCTCAGGAGATTTTGTGTCATTTCTAGAGGGCTTGGGGATTCTTTTAAAAAAGGTGACTGGGGGGAAAAGCAGGGGAGGGGGCAGCTGGTGACAGCTTTAAAAATTCCCTGAGAATTTTAAATAAATTCAGTAAATAATGGTTCCAAACAAGAGTATCTTCTGGCACAAAACCAGAGCAGATACAATGTATTTGGCTTTTTCTAAGCAAGCAAGTAAATTCAAATACATATTGCAGGAGTGTTTGGCATAGTTTTTATGAACTAAAGAACAAAAGGTGAAATGTCACCTCGACAAACGGTATGGACAATAAACTCTAGTGATTTCTGAGGGGTACAACTGAACCCTGAATACGCTCATTGAAAAGAAGCTAATCTTGAAACATTTATAAATAGTTTTACAACAGCCTAAACCACCTGAATTATTTTTTTCTTACTGTAGCTGGTGTTATTCACCTCACTCAATGAAAGAGAGAAGTGCAATACTAAGTAATATATAAAGGTGGAATAACAGCATCTCCAAGGTAGTTTTCCATCAAAACTGATAGTCAAATTGCAGCAGCAAAGGACTATTATGAAACCACTGCAGTCACTGATCATCTCTGAATATCAAACAAATGCCTTGCAAAACGACATATACTAAGCCAATGTACACATTCTTATACAAAGAAGTAAGATTTCCTAAAATAAATTTTACTATTGAATTGCGGATCAGGAATTCAAGACAATATTTTGAATTATGAGTATATTAAACTTGATTATTATTTATACATATAAAATTATCTCAAGACATCAAGTTGTGTTGTGGCTTGCTTTGGGGTTTTCTCTTTGTCCATCTGTTTTTTGAATTATTTTATCATCTGAAATTCACTGTCCAAACTTCTATTCCAATGTCAGTATACAACCAGCTGAAGACCTCATTGTAAGGTATCTTTTACCTAAGCAGAAGCCAAAATACATACTAAACTTGCAGAAACAATTTGTTCTGATAATCATTTAAAAAAAAGGTACATATTGTAATACTGCTTTAGACACATTCCTCAGAGAAACCAGAATAGTGCGCCTGATAAAATTCTAGTAAAGTAAAAAAGAATGGTTTGGAATATTTCCTAAAAGTTTAAGACATGACAAAACCTAGAGAATTAAGACTTGCAATTGCTGCAGAAACTGTATTATACCGAGGATGTCCTACAATTGTTTATAGTAAGAGGTCACTGCTTTGGTCTTCATTCTCAAAGTGTTCCAGATGAGTCACACATCTCTATAATGCTGTGTATTTGGGAAAAAGACCCACCAAAACACATTCTAGACAGCAATTGTAACAGACAGCTAGTATATGCTCAACAAGATGAACACCTAAACAAGAATGTGCTTCACTTTTCTCTGATTCTCAAACTTCAAAATGGAAATCAAATACCAATTCACTTCACTGAGAGTGAGGAAATAATCTTTTGTTTGTGGTCACTCAGAGGTAATAAGGAATATTAGAGAAAAGCCAATGAGGAAATTAACAATTCTATCATCATGGCAGGGTTCAAGTAATAAAAGAAAGGCAGAATACATGCCAAAACTCCCAAGTCAAGTGAGGATAAAGTGCTGCAGGTTTAGTCAGCACCAGCAGGTTGCCTCGTCCCTCTCTTTAGTAGCTTAAACATTAGGCATTGAGTCTAAGATATTAAAAGCATCCACAGTGAGGCATAGAAGAAAAAGTGTTCCAAAACTTTACTTGAGATAACTCCTTCTTTGCCACGAAGATAGAGGGGGCTAGACAATCAGACCACAGGCATAGCTTTTACACTGTTGGTTAGAGGGATCCGCCTCGCTGCCATCTCTGCAGAGATGGCAGACTGAGGCTGAAGGCCCAAATACAGTATTGGAAATCACCAAGTACTATAATTCAGAAGAAATCACCGTAAGTCATAAAAACACCTTTCAAGGAATATTAACTGGAATTTAATTAAAACTTGGTAATCTTTCAGTTCTATTACAAAGACACTTAAAATTTTAATCCTCTGCAACAAATACTGAGCAAATAAAATTATTCTCTACCAGAGTGATCCCAACAGAATCCTCTCCATTAAGTTCTTATTAGCCCTGAACCATCAAACCTTGCCAACACCTGTGTTACTAGGAAGAGAAGATACTCATTAGGAGCTGAGAGTGTAGCTGAGAGCAGTCATTTTTAAAATGTGTTTGCTATCAATGTCAGCTTCTTGGAAGATTCTCAAAAGCATAAGTGGGACAGAGATATGTGAATTCATGTAAGGACTATGTATTTCTGTCCCCACTGGTAAGCACAGCTCTGGAAGGCTGTAGCCTCTAATACCCTCAATTGCTGCCCATTCAGCAAGTTAAGAGAAGGTGACAAGGCCTGAAGACAAAAGAAGAGTTAAGAAGGAACTGCAGACAGTGTAATTAAAACTCTAATTAGACTTTTTTTTTTTTAATTGAAAACTATGTGGCATAGCAATTGTAAATGCTATGCTGGTGCAAGAGAGAGAGAGAGGTCACCCCCTTCCAGTTCACTGCCAGCAGTTGGCACCAGGCTTCTACATCAGATTTTTACTTGCTCAGATCAGATATGAAAACTCTTAAAATAGCTGTTTGTTAGCCTGGAGTGAATGAAGACATTCTCATCCAGAAAAAGACTACTTAGTGACTTCAGATCATTCTAACTTAGAAAATAGTTAAACAAGCTGTCCATTTATGCATCTGAGGAGATACAGATTGTGGGCAGCTGGAGGTCAGTTAGGGCTGGAAACCACTTAAAACAGCTCAGATGTGATGAAAAAAGCGCATGTGGGAGGGAACTGACAAACCCATCTTCAAATAATGAAACATCATCTTGGAGAATGAAGTACCAACTGACAGGAATTTTAGAGTAATGTCTTCAAAAATATGATGCCAAATCAGGAGAACGGTAAGGTTCCTTACATGCGCTATGTTTACAAGTTTCCTTAAGTTTATAATAAAAGATAAAGAGTGGAGCTGAGACATGCCCTGGGTTCATCAGTAGCAGTCATTTTTCTCCTTCTTAGTAGCAGGTGCGCAGTGCTGTGTTTTTGACTTTTGGCCTGGGATCCGCAATGATAACACCGATGTTTTCAGTTACTGCTTAGAATGTTTGGTCTGACCAAGGACTTTCTGAGTCTCATGCTGTGCCAGGGAGGAGGGGAAGCCAGGAGGAAGCAGAAAGAGGACACCTGAGCCAGACTGGCCAGAGGTATTCCATACCTCAGCACATCATGCCCAGGTTGTAAAAACTGGGGGCAGGAACCCGGAAGAGTTAGCTCACAGCCTGGTTGTCGGATGGTGAGCAGTTGTATTCTCTTCCCTTGTATTTCCCTGGTCACTATTGTTATTAGTGGTAGCACCAATGGTTTGTGTTACACCTGAGTTACAGGACTGTTCTTATCTCAACCCATAGGAGTTACGTGAAGATAGGATGGGAAAGTTGGGGCTGTTCAGCCTGGAGAAGATAAGGCTGAGTGGAGACCTCACAGCAGCCTTCCAGTATCTGAAAGGGGGCTAGAGAGATGCTGGGGAGGGACTCTTCATTAGGGACTGTAGTGAGAGGACAAGGAGTAACGGGTTCAAACTTAAACAGCGGAAGTTTAGATTGGATATGAGGAAGAAATTCTTTACTGTGAGGGTGGTGAGGCACTGGAATGGGTTGCCCAGGGAAGTTGTGAATGCTCCATCCCTGCTGGTGTTCAAGGCCAGGTTGGACAGAGCCTTGGGTGGCATGGTTTAGTGGGAGGTGTCCCTGCCCATGACAGGGGTGTTGGAACTAGATGATCTTAAGGTGCTTTCCAACCCTAACTGTTCTATGATTCTATGACTCTTCTCCCCATCCCCCCGCCCCCTGGAGTGGGAGGGAAGAAAGAGGGGGGATTGAGTGAGCAAACTGCTTGAGTTACAGGTTAAACCACGACAAGACGCTACTATGTTTGCATAAGAGGGTATACACATAACTTCTATAACAGTGATCTTTAGTTTTTTAACCTGTTCTTTCCATCTAAAAAAAAAAAAAACAAACCCAACAAAAACCAGTTAGTGTTAACCTACCACAGACATACAATGTTTCAATTCTTTTAATCTGGCTCCTTTTTACTTTCTCCTTTTCCACACATTTAAACTTTGTATTTTTTATTTAAAAAGCTATAAACATGTTTCTATCTCCACTGGACTTCAGAAACAGTATCTGTGTAACACCCTCCTGTATTAAGAGAGAATTTAAAATTTAGTATAAGGTTCTCTCATCTGAAGTCAAATCAATGAACTCCCAAGACTAACCACACATCTCAGGTACTGATTAGGAACACAAGCTCACAAGCTTCAAAATCTAAATATAGTTTAATTCTACTCTATACATAAAGATGACCTTAAAGAGCCTTTATACTAACCCAGAACAGGTTAGTTTATTTCTCTCTCCATTGTAAGTATTTATAATATGCATGAATAACTGAATACTGTTTCTGAATCTTATCAAGTTCTTAATAATCTCAGTCATACAAATCTCAATAACTGGCTAAATCTTAGCACTTCTTACATTTATTGTCATGGGGTTTTCTTCTTTGTTCTCCTGCTATGGCATATCAAAGTGTACATGCTTAGCACTACTGATCTTTACTGCTTTCATCATCCTTTTGCACAATTCTCAATTTCCTAGATCTCTCAACAGTGTTTAAATATGCAATTTGAGTTTTTTTCCCAACTGGCTTCTTTCAGGATGTTTGCTTATTTCTACTATAATTATTCTGAGAAAAATAAAATATATAATTTTATAAGGTTATCTTGCAAATTAATATGTAACACGTAAAATCACGTCTTTGGTACTATTCTATATCTCTTTAAATCACGATTAGAAGACTTCCATTCAATCTGTGTAGCATGGTCCCTCTTCCCTATACAGTTGCACCAGGTTTAAGAACAACATTCAGCAGAAACAAGACTAAAGCTATAAACACTGTTTCCTTCATGGCCTTGGAAACAGGTAAATAAAGTAAGGCAGGAAAACACCAAACCAGGAACTAGACATTGTACACTAGGAATCCCTGAGAGGCTGTTTTATCAATCAACTGCTTCCTCTAATGTCTCCATGTGTTAATTTCAGCACATGAAGAATTAAATGATTTTTACAGTCCTCTCACTGCAAAAAACCAAGCACACACTACCCACCC
>JAOEHY010012447.1:4636-30348 GCA_025447955.1 Psilopsiagon aurifrons
GGGGGGGTCTCCCCAGAGCACAGCAGAGGGGCAGATCCCCTCCCTGAGCTGCTGCTCACGCTCTGGGGGTGCAGCCCAGCACACGGGGGGGTTTCTGGGCTCAAGCGCTCACTGAAGCCGGGTCATGGAGAGCTTCTTGTCAACCAAAAGCTGAAGTCGGTGCAGCTCAGGCAGCTGCAGGGGTGCCCGAGGACATTCACAGCAACGAACCAACCCCCAGATAATCCCGATTCTCCAGGCAGGAAGTTTAAATTCAAATGCTTTCTAAGGTAAAAGGAAAACCCAACCAAACAAACGCACGCCAACCCCCCAAACCAACCCCAAAGTAATCCTTCCATGCGTTTTTATTTTAAAATAAAAGGCCTGCCGAACAGCGCAGGGCAGCGTGCACAGCGCACCCGGAGCTCAGCCAACTGAAACGAGGATGCGGCACAGAAGGGTCTCTGGAAGAACCACGACACTGCATGGCCCTGCAGCGAGCTCAGGGGCCGCGCACACAGCGCCAGCCCCGTGTAACCTGCGGCCCTCCGGTCGCGGCGAGCCCGCGGGGAGGCAGACCCGCGCCAGCGGCGTCAGTTCACCCGGCAGGCTCGGATCATGAGCAGCTGCAGGAGGATGAAGACGGGCGACATGATAAGCCCGTACCAGAGCTCCCGCGTGTGCTCCACCAGCTTCTGGCACAGCAGCATCTCGAAGACGAACTTGAGGCTGAGGATGGTGAGGATCCAGAAGAGCCGCAGCACGGCCAGGCGCTTCTCGCCGTCTTGGAACAGCCGCACCGTAACGATTGTGGTGAAGTAGGTGCTGAGCCCATCAGCGGCGAAGAACGGCACGAACACCACCCACCAGGACAGCGCCGCGGCCGCGCCGTCCACCTTCAGCACGAGCAGCACGGAGAAGGCCAGCAGCGCCAGCCCGTGCAGGAAGATCTCGAACGTGGCAAAGCCCAACCACTGCACGAGCTCCCGCAGGGAGAACAGCATGGTCCCGGCGCCGCGGGGACATGGGCGCTGCGGGGAACGGGCACACCGAGGCACCGCGGCACCGGGCCCACCGGGCGCCGGCTGCGGCGCGGAGCGCGCTGCTGCTGCCCCGGGACCTGTGTCCGGTTCGCGGCTGGAAGGTGCTGCGGTCCCACCCTCCTGCTCGCCCATCCAAGCTGGAACTGGACGAGTTAAAAACGACCGTGTGTCCGCACTGACGCGGGCTGCGATGAGAATGCAGAGCCGGTACGTTCTAACCTGCTGCCTTGTTGTATGGCACCTGGCTTTTGAGCCGCGACAGGTGAAGGCTTTGTCCCTTAGTACAAGTGCTAAAGATGCCGGTAAAAGTATCCTGAGCTCCTACACTACTGAGAGTTTGAGGGAAAATAATACCTGTGGTGAAAGACCCAGCGAAACCACTGAAGGACTGAGTACCCCCACTATCGCTGGAGGAGTGGAAATCTGGGAGGATTTCAGGGTAGGGAGGTAAGCTGCACAGTGCACTTGCATCCACCCTTCTGCTCCTCATCCCTGTGTCTGATTGCACGGACTTCCCTCTGCATAAAGGACCCGGAGAAGTCCAAGGGTTACTTGCTAAGAACTAGGGCATGCTGTTTGCATACAGCACGTAATGTAATCTGTGCCTGCTGCAAGTATCATTATTGGCACCACTTAAGCTGTCAAAGTGAATAGACATCAGCAGAACATGCTGAACGTCTCTATATTGCTGACCCATCCCCAAGTGTGAGCCAGTGTGTCTGGCAGAGGAGCATACAGCACAGCCAGGTGGGATCTCACAGACTGTGCCTGCATTAGCTGAGCAGCACTACTCAGCAGGAGTGGGGCAGCAGGTGTGAGGAGCCCAGTGTTCTCATTCACTGCATGTTTCAGAGGTTTCTATCAGACTTTGTCTTATGCACTGAATGCCAATCAGCAGCTGAAATACACAGGTTGCTCTTCTAGGGTGTGTTTTCTGGTTCATCTTCATCCAGTACGCATTATTCAGCTCACGTTTGTGACATGACGCAAAGCCTCACAGGGCAAGTGCAGACCTCAGGGAGAGGCCCTTCAAAAGCGTGTGATTTAGAAACACTCATTGCCCTGCAGGCATGGAGTGGCTTGTGGCAGCTCCAGGAATTGTATGTGGTGCGCATGTCCGCAAGGAGCGGATGCTTGTGGACCTAAGTGTATGAGAGGCTTACCTCAGCTTACTGACAGTAGTGAGCTCGTGGGTGACCCTCCACCAGTACTTATGGAGGTTACTTTGAGAGGTCTCAGGGCGCGATATTAACACCTCCATAGTTAAGTGGAATCTAGTTGTGAGGCACATCAGGCCTGTGTCTGTCCTGAGCTACATTTGCAAAGTGATGGAGAAGTTTTTCCATGGGAAACAAGCACAAATGCCTCTCTAGCACGTGATCAGCCAGCAACTGCCCTCCTGACCCTCACCCATAGTGATAACAGCTCAGGGTTATATATGTGCCATGTGTGGCAACTTGAACTTGCAACTGAATGCAGCTACACATGCTGTATTCTATTTAGCAAACACCATGGGACATGCTGCAGCAGAGTAACTGCTGTATATCTTATATAAAATCCTAGAATGAGGTTATTGCTCTCCTATTTGGGTTATATTGTCTCAGATTTTTTTGAAAGATAGTGGATGCTTTTTGTTTATTTTTGCATCAGTCTATATGGCACTGCGCTGGCTACTTAGGGAACAGGGAATGCTATTTAACAGCTCTCAGTAGATAGAACCATAGAATCAAATAGGTTGGAAAAGACCTTTATTATCATCAAGTCCATCACTAAACCATACCACTGAGGGCCCCTTCTACAGGGTTTCTGAACACTTCCAGGGACAGTGACTCCACCACTTCCCTGGGCGGCCTGCTCCAATACCTGACTATACTTTCAGAGAAGAAACAGGCAAGAGAAGGTTTAATGAGCAATACAGTGACGGGGGGTTTGCCACCCTTTCACCCCATGGAGTTTACAAGTGCTTACAAGGCACAGTTGCTGGAGTGCCTGCAGCAGTGAGACACACCACTGGACCTGCCTCTCCTGGATGCCCTTAAGCTGTAATGTGTTCCTATCCTTCTTTCCTGCCCGCACTGCCAGCTGCAGAAAAGAGAGATGGCCCTGTATTTTTATGTTTCACATTGCTACAGCTTCTTCTCTACTTACGGTTCAGTGGATCAAGAGCTTAGCTTGAAGGTAAACCTTCAGACTTTGTCAGCCTGAAGACATACCCAAAGAAATACTGAGCAACAGTGTGGTCCAAGTAGGTGACTGCCAGAAAAGAAATAGTTTTCAACTTCTACCTGTGAACCTGGTGATAGCTCCTATGCTAACAGACACCACTTGGGGTTCTCGTTTCTCTGCTGCTCTGAAACCCAAACCCAGCCAGCAACATACTAAACCATCATTCGGGGCAGAATTGGCTTGTCACAGCCTCCTGTTCCCAGGTACCTTCCACACAGCATTGTGGTTGGCTCACACAGAGTGGCCTTCCTCAGAGGCCTGGCAAAACTGTCAGCCTGAGAATGCTGCAGGTTGCACCTCTTGGGTGGTTTTGTTTGTCAGCATTTTATTTTTCACTAGTTAACACACCACCTTCCCATTTATGTACAGCAGGACAGCAGTCACTATGCACACTGTAACGGGTCTGTTACCTTTTCAATAAAACACATTATTTGGATAAACAGTTGGCCTAGCTCTGCTTATACCACCTTAAGGGAGGAAAGAAAGTAAACTAAGAAGACTTCAGCAGAATTTAATCTCTTTGGAACTGTGAAAGTGCAGTACGATTTTTGCCGCAGCTCCCTGCAAAATCTTCCTAGGAAAGGAAGAAGAACAAAAAAAAAAAAAAAAAAAAGAAAAAGAAAATTATAGATAGTTAAATCACATAGCTTCAAATTTGTACATATGTAATCCATTAACATTGTGGTTTTACTAATCCTGATAAAACGTTAAGGGAAAATAAATATTATTTTTGCCATACTTGCTTAAATAAGGCTTACATATTCCACTTCCCCAGATTTTGCCCTCAAAATCGGAGGTACTTGAGTGTTATATGGTGTGCCAACAGTCAAGAATCTTCTATGTCTTTTCGGTCTTCTGCTTGTTCTCCCTGCCCTCTGAGCTGGTTGGATGGGGACTGATCAGAACACCCATAAACAGCACCATTCTGACACAGGAGCACAGAGCACCTTAGCATCAGGGCTCAGTTTTGACCAGATGCCTTTTTCACAGACAGAATACACACAGTTGTGGCTGTAAAAGCTGTGCAAATACGCACAGGCTTCATCTTTACAAATCAATCACATCAGATACAGGCTTTATTCTTGTATTTTAAGACCCCCAAATGAGGTCTCTGTATCTGACTCTTCCAAGTAAACACATTTGAGTTCTCCTCCTAGGACTGCTTTAAGAATAAAGTCCATTATATTTGAAAAAGCTGCAATATGTATGTGCAAAGCATAAGAAGATGCAAACATAGATACACATGAGTCTCAGCATGCATATTCAAAGAACAGAATGATTTGCTTAAAATCTCCTGCTTTGCAGCTGTGTCAGTGTGAACTGGGCTAATGCAACAATTGATGAGAGACTGCAGCACTGGCAGCATCAAAGTGGAAAAGGTTTGCACGACTCCCGCTGTGGCAGGCAACTGAAGCAGCCCTTTCTTAAATTGTTCAAGCTCAGTGTTAGTATTAGTTAGGATTTGGCCTTGCCTTTAGCATAAGGTAGAAAAAAGTTAAGAGAGAGTAAGATCCAACATTGCTGAAAAGAGACAACCAGGTAATGGCAGGAGTGGGGGAATTAACTGGTTTAGATGTTATGCTACCTGCTCTAAATGCCTTTACCTTCTCAGCCTACACTGTGGTTAATCAAAACCAAGCAACAGATGTGTTAATCTTTAATGTTTACTTAGCCATACAGACCAGGAGGTGGTGACCCTCAAGGTAGCACTACTAAGATGTTTTAGTTTAATGTTGCATGTTCAAGTATTTTATGGTACCTTCCTATTATTTTCACAAAAAACAAGCTCTTCTCCATCTGTTTAGCAGTGGAAAGAGAAATCAAAATGAGTTGCTAAACTGTACCCTTGTTTCCAAATAATGAAACATGAATGTGTATAAACATGCCTTCATAATCAAACCTAGGCTTGTGGTCTAGCTGGATAATAATTCACTTGTAATATCATTAGCTCAGAATGAGTATTAGCCTGAGTATTGTTGGTGCAGGTGTACCTTAATGAATTCAGACTCATTTTATCTGACACTTAGTTGCTCGTATAGGTGTTGGGAGCGTTACGTTCTTAATTTTTTCATAACAAGCAACACCATTAAACTGCCACAGACCAGTATAAATCAGGGAGTTTTCTTAGACCCCATGAAACAACTAACAAAAATGTTATGGTTGCCAGATTCACCATGTGCTTTTATACATCCAGCAAACAGAACTGACTGTAATTGTTTTACATTTTGCTCATACTTTTTGCAAGTGTTTCAAAAGTGTATGAAAAGCAATGTGGAAATGTGAGAGAAATAGCCTAGTCTGAAGAGCTCACTGTCAAAGATGTAGAGATGATAACAGGATCCTGAACATAGAACAGGATTTCTGCTTGTGTGCTTCTCTGCTGCACCGAAACGCATATTTTAGCCAAGATACATGCACAGTATGAGCAATGAGGACAGAAGACTGTGTGTGATTGAAGAGTTAAGTCACATGCCTACTTAGAGCAACTTGGAGTGCAAGACTGTATGTAGTTGATATACACACAGAAACATAGAATCGTAGAATGATTAGGGTTGGAAAGGACCTTAAGACCATCAAGTTCCGGCCCCCTGCCACAGGCAGGGACACTTCATACGTGTGAGCATGCTCAGAATACACCTTCCTTTACCTGTACTAAGTTGCTGAATACTGAAAAATAAGGATGGAAATATTAGGAAAAAAAGTTTCAGTCAGTATTTTTCAGCAGTTGATGTTATTGTTCATTGTTTATCAGAGCATAAATTATTTTAATTGTTCCATTTAATAGGAGTTACAGTACATTGTATAGTAACAAAAATATGTCAGAATTTGTATCTCCAAGATAAATTTCCCATCTTCCATTTACTAAAGACCCATCTTACCCTAATTTGATGTCCGTCAATAGCAGAATTGAGCAGCTCTCTTGCCTCTCACCAGTGTGACTAACTTTGCCTTGCCAGAAGGAGAACTAAGGGAAATCCATCTGCTTCAAAAGTGGAAAATTGCACATGGCCTTGCATGTTTCATATGTGAATGTGTTTTTCAGCCCCCTGTGAAAACTTCTAAAATACTCATTATCTGCAATATTGGAATAAATTCAGCCATGGCTCCTCAGGCACAACCATTTAAAATAATGTCACTTGCCCCCAGGTATGCCAGATTAGCCCAATTCCTCTGAAAAATAATTATCTTCATATCAGGTATTTGCTACCATTTACCAAACAGCTATTGAAATGAAAGAATATGATGCACTCTTCAAACCAGTTTTAATCAACTGGGTGCCAGATAATGCCCAAACCAAAAATCTTTGGTGCTATTCTAAATAATTTGTAATTAACGTATGAATAAATGTCATATTTGTATTTTCACCAACACAGCTGTTTTCCCCAGGAATTCATAGTTAAAAGCTGAAGTGAATGTTCCTTTAGAAAGTGGACTTTGTTTATAGAAATAGACTTAGCAGTTATTGTCTGGCCGCGCTTCAAACTCAGAATTATATTCCATTGGTAGTTTTAACTTTTTCATCTTAAATAGATAGAGTTTTGTTGTACAAATGCTGGCAAACTAGGACAGCCCTCAAAGAGCTGCCTTTAAGCAGGCTTTATTCTATCCCATGAAGCTTTGTAATTCCTTCTGTCATTATTAATAGCTGTTAAGTGCTGACAGCATGCTTGGCACTGAATGAAACGCAGGAGTAGACATGGTTCTTGTTAAGGGTGGCCCTCGGGAGGCCATTTACTGTGGGTAACAACAACAACTTTATTGGAGTAGTAACCCACTAACACAGCTGCAGCTCGGGTATCAGGAGATGTCGCTGTTTAGACAAAATAGTGATACCCACATGCATGCAGATATAACTCTTCTATGCATTAATTTTATCACAGCTAACAAGTCTCTCAGTTGAACAGGTAAGACTTTCTAAGTTAGCCAAAGAAAAGCTGTAGCCCAGAATGCCATTTTTGCAGGGTTGTCTCACTCAGCACTGGGAGTGCAGAGCACTGGGACAGACAGGAATATCATAGGCGCCTGCCGGCATGGAATGGGAGTACTATCTCCAAGGGCAAACCTCTCTTGCTAGAGGTTATGGTGGGTTCTGACACAGGATCAAAGGAAATAGCAGAAAAGGACATGCAAGAATTTCAGTCAGAGGAGGCTTGAGGCTGTTTTACACAGATGGCTTCCTTTTGAATCAGGAGCTATGGAAATGTTGATAAAAAAGTTTTAAAGGACTGAGAGGATGATGATGTGGGAGACAATTGCAGATCCTGAATCCAAGACACTTGGAGAGAGCTGACTTAGTGCTCTGGAGTGGAAGATGGGGTCTCTGCTGCTGCAGGGAAAGCTGGCACGGGACACCATCTGTCTTCAGCCATGGGTAGCACATAAGGATGATGCATAATACCTGACCTTCAAGGTCCTATCAGATATCAGTTTCAACCTAACCAAGCTTAAAACGGGTTAAAAGTGGCATCACAGGTGATGTTCAGCTGCAACATCACCTGTGGAGGGTAGAAGAGAGAGAGGAGAGACAGGGATACCAAAACTCTGCCAACAAGTTCATGCTTCAACATTCATGTGATTCAGGAGCTTTGCAGGAGACATTTATCCCCCAGCTCGTCATCAGGTGGCTGTGCAGTGCCCAAAGCAGCAAAGATGACTGGCTCCCCTGCTCAGTGAGACTGATGCTCATATCCACCGGTGTGTCTGACCTGATACATAAATGCCACAAGGGCAAGGGTGGCCATCCTCTGCTGTCTTGTCCTTTGAGTCTGCTATAATGTTTCATCTCTGTGCCCAGGTACATCTGTCAATACTGTAGTCATATTTCTTTCTGCTTCTCCAGCACTCTGCCCTGCTGCTCCAGCTACAGCCACAATCAACCTCTTAAGCAAGTCTTACTAGGGGCTTCTGACTTGTAAGTGTGAGGGCTAAAGCTCCACAGAACTAGCTACTGCATCATGGGAGCAATAAGCTACCCCTGGGAGTACAGATGCTGGTCAGTGATAATGGCTGGAGAAAGTGCATCCAAACAGGTCAAATAGTTCCCTTAAAACTCTTTATCTTAGTTTCGCTGTAATTGCCTGGCTGGCTTGTTTCCTGCTGCACAAAACCTTCCTTCCCCCTTGAACGTCACCTACTCTCAAACAAATTCTAACAAGCCTCCTCCTCTCTTTGTTGTCTGCCTTCTAACAGTAATTTCAGATGCATCTGCTTTTTGAGTACCTTTGCCTAAAAGCAACCAGATTGTCAGAAAATGCTTAGTAATACTGAAAACCACATTACTTTCAGATGTAGCAGCTGCATGCTCCAAAAAATTAGTAATTTAGAAGTCATTAGTCACTTGTGGCTGTTCAGGCTATAGAGTATATGCATTAAATGGATTTTTTAACTTCCTAGGAAATAGCATTATTTCCTATACTCCTATATGCAGTGTTCCAAATGTTGTTAACTTTTGCTTTTCTATAAAAGCATTGATTCTGTATAGTGTATTGAACCTGCAAAGGCTGTTTCTCTGCACAGTGTCTAGAAGAGTTACACCCATTTGATCATGATGTATTTTTAAAAGGAGCATTAGAGAGGGTGGCACTAGGGGGGAGGTCTGCAGGAACTGCATATTAAATGTGCAGAATGAGCTAATTTCCTTATCATTCCTCTGTTAGGAGTGTGTTCACATACCTCACGCAAGAGCAAAGCTGTGACAGCATTATTTGCAGCCAGGCACCATAGGGTAGATGTTTTCCAATGCACCAAAGGGATCTGAGGTCATAGGCACCCTGCCCAGATTGCTGGGATCTACTACACTGCTGTGGCTGCAATATGTGAGGCCAGAGCCAGTTGCCTCAGGTACTGGTAATCATGTAACAGGGCCAGCATATAGAGCTGAACAATCTCTTAAACTCTTTGAACAGCTGAGTAAACATTCGAACAGTTCACCCATGATGCTACAGCAGGACTACTACAAGTGTCAAAGTTGATTTGCAGCTGTGCTGCATCACATTGCAGGGGCTGTGGGGCAGACGCCCTCCCTTCTCCTTGCGCCACTGTGGAACTGGTATGATCTTAGTGTAAGGGAAGATAAAAGATATAACATGCTGGCCAATGCAGAAGTGGCTCATTTTCTAGAAGATTTTGCTTGTGACAGCAAAAATAATGTATCTGTTACCAGAGAGTGAATAGAAAGCACTTCACTGAAACAACTATTGTCTTCATTAAGATTAGTATTTATATATCCTTGGTTTCTCTTTTCAAGGAGATGTCTTCCCTCATGCTCACTGCTTACTACCACTTTCTGCATTTCACATCATTGTTCCTCTTTAAGCCCCAGATCATTCCCAAACCCCGTCCTCAGCAACACATCTGCTTGATGTATCTCCCTTCCTTGCTCCTTGTTTCCTTCAGCACTTCAGCACAGAGTATGCTTGATTTAGCTGTTTTTTAAACACTAACTCCTCCATCATCACACTAAGAGCAACCTTCTGTCCCTACCATAAAATTGCCCTCTGTATTTTGCTGTTGTTTCACTTCTCCAGTATCATAGCAGATGAGATTGTCATAAAGGCATTTCCAAGCAGGCTTTGAGAAAAATTAAATGGAGGGTTGCAAAGCATCCTAATTAAGGCACAAAATAGGCCTGGCAATCCTCATGGTACTTAGTATGTCATCTTCTTCCTATCTATTAAACCCAATAATCTGCAAACCACTGCTATACTGGGGCATTATATCTGCTATAACTTATGTCAATTTGGATCACACCCCCTTTTTTCTTAAACAATGTTTGGCAGCCAACTGAGTGTGGAAACTAGACTGTTTTACATTAGTCAGCAGTACATTTAAATCATTCTTACCAAATGATTTACTGTGGATTATGAATTCTTATATGGCATTTTAAGCTAATGATTAATCAAAGTAATACATCACGAAAATGATTGTGTGCATATGTATTTTGCTTCAATGATTCTAAGTTTCTCTTAGGTTTGGAAGACTTCTCTACATTTATTTTCCCTAGTTAAAGAGAAAGAAAAGATATTTTTAGCAGAAAAATGTAGAAGGGTAGAAGATACCAACCTTTCTGCCTGTCTTCTCCAAATATTGCATAAGTCAAGAAGATTTTTCTTCCTGCAGGAAAGTCAGGTCATGAGGAGGCACTGTTAAGTTGATTGCTGCTCTCCAGACTGTTATTGGCATGTGTCAGTGTTGCGCAGCATTTCCACACCTTAGTGTGTTCCAACAACAGAAAGAAAAGCTAAAAAAAGGTAAAAGGTAAAAGGATTAAGATTTTTATCAAAAAAAAAAAAAAAAAACCAAAACAGTGAATGAACCATCTGGAAAGATAAGTGTTACTGTAGAATATGTAAAGTGGACTATCTCACAGGAACAAGAAAAACCCAAGGCAAACCCAAAGCACTGCACCCATTGTCCATACGCACATGTTTCTTCAGACTTCTGAAAACTGCAGGTGTCCTATGACAGCGAAAAAAAGGGATTTGCTGACTCTGTCAAGCAAGTGGACTTTGAAACCTGAGTGAAAGAGAGGTAGAGCACACTAATAAAACATGGGCTGTTGCACCAGATCCTCATAGGTGACTGGAATCCTTAAAAAGAAACACTAACATAAATTATTTGTTTATTTTATTGCTGTGGGATAGGATCCTGGAAGCACAGAAAGATAACAAGCAATTTTGCATTTACAACATAAATGAAATAAGGAAGAAAATGATTTCTGCTTCAAAGACAATAAAAATAAAGGAAACCATTCATCAGTGCAAAGTTGCATGTGTGTAAATGCATACAAATCAGGACTTCTGGCTCTAACCTTGTAGCCTGTTCCATGCAAACAGCTGCACAGTTGGTTTCACTGGGGCTGTCTGTGACTGAAATGATACATTCATGTGAACTTCGTGCTTGGCATAGCGAAAGTAGAGAAAATGCTTATTGCATGCTCATTTTGGCAGCAGTCTTTAATCTGCAGTTTCAGATGGCCAACAAATAACAGACAGGATTATTGCAACATTTATTGTTTTTATTAATGTCCTTGGGTCTTACACTTATCATGACTAAAATAAATTAAAAAAAAAATACTAAAAGTGTCTGACATGAAGGAGTGATCTGATATTTATTATTAACTTCTTCTTGGACTTCCCTATCCCCTCTCAGGTTTTGAACACATTCTGTAACAGATCAGACTCTGTACACTCCTCCAAGAAATCTACCCCAGATCATACCAGGGGCATTCAAGTTCCATCATCATGACTCTTCACTGAAAGTTTTTGAAGAAGCACCTTTCTCTCTCTCCCTGCACCAAAACCAAAGATGTTAGGTCTTCTTCCTCAATCAGTGCTAGCACACAAGGGATGGCATGAAGAGAGAGGCATTTACTGGGTCAAGATTTCAGATCATCAGAGTTAATGCTTTGTGTTGGACCTAGGACAAAACAGAGACTCTCTGCCAATCATAAATCACAGGCACAATGTTCTCTGATAGAGAAGTAGATTGAAGGATTATTTTCAGGAGGAAAGTCCAAGACAAGAGTTCAAGAGAAATCTAATCCTGAAGTGAACAAGCCAGGGATAACTGTAGCAGTGTGAACCTACTTGGGGGAAAAAAATCACATATTCTCACCACATAAAATCATGAGACTGCAAGATAATAAGGAGTGAAAGCTATCACAAACTAGAGACAACACCAGACAGTCTGGACTGAAATCCAGAATTCAGCCTAAAGTGCCCAGGTTCCTAAGCAGTGCATACACATAAGAAAAGGGCACAGTTTAGAGCACAAAACTGTGCAGAATGGGCTAACAAAGAATGCTAGGAATAGGGGAGCATGTGAAATCCCATCTCACCAGCTTCAATTTAGGCACCTGATGGATATCTCTGTAGGAAACTGTCTTCAGCTTACATGAGTAATATGGCTCAGTACCCGCTTTGGATCATATGGTCCACAGAGCATAGGGTTTATCTCAGGTGAAGCATTGGCTATATAGTCAAATTGTCTTAGCCCCCCACTGGCTGATGGCTTACATTTGCACCTCTCCTCTCTGTAAAAGCATAGACTTTCCTCGTTCCTCTTGTAGCTGTATTAGGTGAAGAACTTAGGTTAACAGTGAAAAACCATGTCTTGCCTCATAATTGGCATCACTTGGGAGGCATGGGAGTTCTGTGGCTTTGAGTCTTCTTCCAAGGAATTAAAAATAAAAGTTTTAGATGAGAATATTAACAGACCAGGAAGCAGGTACCAGAGGCATAACTAAATGCCAGAGTTTTGAGTTGATTTCTGCAGTGCAGTTCTGTTTAAGTGGGGCAGTGGCTTAGATACTCAAGTGATGAAAGGGAAACATAGATTTCAACTAAGATTTTTCAGCCTCTGAAGCTGAGGAGGACATTGAAACCAAGTGCCTCATTTCTGTCTCAATCTTACTTGTACAGTGGGATCCATCATTTAGTCCTGTCTTTCAAGCTGGTATCTGGCAGCATATTTCATCCAAAATGAATTAGGTCCAAAGTCATTTCTTCCTGAGTGTCTCCTAGATGCGATTGAAAGTCACTTGTTCAGACAGGTCATACAGGGAAGGGCTGTTTAGGGAGAAAATAAGCAAAAAATTAAATTAATATTTTATTTAACTGGAACCTTGATATCCATATTGCACTCATCAGCCCTTGGGGAGGGAAGGGGGTGAGAGAAAGACTGGGTAGTAACCTTTAGCAAAATTGTGTGATGGTGCACATAAAGATAGCAAGTTTTCCTACATGGCAAATGAAGGGCAGTATTGATTGAGGCACCCAGGTTTCTTGATTTTGAGCAGAATTAAGTAAGAGTGATGGTCTTGGGGTTCAGAGTAAAATTATTCAAGATAGGGACTGTAAATATCTGGGGAGCTACACATCAGCCTAGTTGAGATTTTATGGGACCCAGTGGAAATCCAGTTCTTTCTCAACCCTCTCTGAATACCTACATATTTCACTGTATCCTACCCCAAGGGGTCACATAAATTGTCCACTGTTACACAACAGGATAGTGATGACGAGACAGCTGTAAGCATTAGATTGTGTTGCTTCTGCTTTCAAAAATGTAAAATCTGGTACGTAGAGTTTTGTATGTACTACTCTGTGGGCTAGAAGAGAGACAACTGTTGCTAAACAGTCTCCTTCTAACAGCCCAAGACACAACTCTCATGGAATTTATTTTTTTCTTCCAGTTAAGACAGCAGATTGAGCCCTAAAGTATCTTTGTTAAACTAGTCAATAGATTATTGTCCAAAGTAAACATATTTCAGTAAGTGCAAGACTGTTTTTTCCCTCCCTCTTTCCGTCTTTTGTTCAACTTCAACTCAGCTATTTATGATTCATTTCATGAGCCACTAGGTTTTCTCTGAAGGCACTAAAAAGGGCCAGAGCTATCAAACAGTTTTAGTGACTAGTGCCAACAAGGAACTGTTTTCCTCCATGCTATAAAACAGGCACTGTCAATAGACTACAACCGGCAATAAACTATTAAAAAAGGAATTTATGATGGCTACTTATTATCCTCCTGAAATAATGTTGTTACAAGGCTGCCCTTTCCAGTCCTCCACACGGATCACATGGCAGATGTGTAACAAAGGGAAAGGCCCAGATCCACAGGGACTGGCTGCAAACAGCCCACGAATTGCCCTGTGTTACATGGGCACACACGGCACCGGGGTTTCAAAGCTGCAGAGCAATTGTCCCACACTGGACTTAGACTTTTTGTACAGGAGTGCTTGATTTAAGGTGGGCTCTTAGACAAATTATAAATAGAACATGTTGAACAGGTTTAATTGTTAAATATTAAATTATATAGCTATGTCTATTATTGTTTAGCGAGGAACTGGTGAACCACAAGGATAATATAAGAAAGAAATGGAACAAACCTCAAATGGAATCAGATCTGCCTCCTTTTTTAGATTTCAAAAAAATCACAGTTCTAGTTCTTGCCCCTTCCTGTCCAACGCCATAAGAGGTCTTCTTTGCTGACGTGTCTGTTAGGTTGGCATATGACTGTGATATGGATCTGTAATTGCTAAAAATTGTGCTATAGCACTGGTACCAACAGAGCTATCCTATCTTACTCCAATTAATGAACTGTTGCCTTCAATGAATATTTTCGAAAGAAGTGGGAAATGATATAGCCCAAATTTCGGTGTTGTTTGGATTGTTTCATTTTGATCTGGACCTTCATCCAGTATGCCTCTTGAATTCCCAGTATGTCAGACTGGAGACGTGCAGGCTGCGGTCAGGACTAAATGCAATGCCCTGAGGTGATGTCTCCTAATAAAGAGTGTCTTTCAGGAACGACATTAAAAAGGTCCTAAAGGTGTGTAGGGAAAAGACAGGGGTGGTTTAAAGAACTAAAGGGAAAAGGGGCTCTTGGGTCTAGAGAATGGAAAGCTAGGCTGGGCTGACAAAGGAACGAAAAATGAGGTGTTAAGAAATGGGATGGAAGGGGACAGTCACTGAGCTTTGGAAACAAAATGCAATAGCAGGGTCAAGATTTCTTAATGTCCTTATCACCCGCGGTAGCATTATCAAGGGAGGATTCTCCTTTACCCCACATCGCAGCAAACAAATAGTAGTTGCCTGATATCCTGTTCCCCAGACGGTTCATCTGAGGGAAAGAAGAACAGTGGTTTTTAATAGCAGATATTAGCCCGAGAACACAAGGCTTATTCTCAGCAAGGGACTTTCCAGAGGTTTTTAAACTAGCTTTGTTAATTTTAAGAACTCCAAACAAAGAATGCGCACCACAGAAAAACGGGAAATGGCATGCATAGAGAGCTCAATAAAACCGAAACATTTTACCACGGATTTTACGAATAGTGTCTCTATGGCAAGAACACTGGTGAGCGTTGAGTTAAATTGCTGTCGAGGTTGTAACGTTGGGTTTACAATGTGCTCAGTTATTATTTCTCAGCGAAGGAGACAGCCGTGCCTGTTACAGTCTCTTTCTGGCTTCTTCACAGCTCAGCTCTGTCAAGACCAGATCTCTACAGAGAGGGGAGCAACAATTAAAATACTAAGACTATATGAGAAGCCATATATCCCACCAAAGCACTGAAATTAGAAGTTGAATATTTTCATATCTGAGTGCCTGTTTACATTATTGCTTCTCAGCGAGTTTAATAATAACGCCACTTTTTATTTCCACCTTCTGCCCCCACCGCTCTCCCACGGCCTGCTAGCACCCACCCAGCCTGCGGCCAGCAAAACCTCCCCTTCCTTGAGACCCCCTGCAGTGAAACACGGTCGTTAATCGCTAGTTGGCTTTTCTTGCCACAGTACGAATAGTCTAAAGTGAAACCGTCACCTTTCATTTAGTCCAGAGAGGACAGCAGTTTAAAAAAAAAAAAAAAAAAAGTTAGAAAAACAAAAGATGTTACAGCACTGTTTTTTTTTTAAGCAAGGGTCTTTGGAGTCAAATAAAGAAAAGTGTTTAAGTGCTCATGAACGTAGAGAACCGTTTAATTCAAAGCATGAAACAGAACGAAAGACCACATTCGTTCTTGCTTTTCGGTAACATGCCTATTCTATAATTGCCTGTAAATAGCCACTGCATAAGCAACTCAGATTAGTGGCTTTCGGGATGAGGGATGGAAACTCTGACGGCTCTAGCTGTCGAAAGCTTACATGGAGTTGTGCTGTACCAGAAAGAAAAAAAGAAAAAGGGGAAAAAAACCCCACCAAACCACCCTCCCTCCCAAATACCACCCCCCAACCGATAGGAACCCGGGCTTGCCGGGTTATTTTTCCCAATATCACCATGGCAAGATACAGGTCCTTCAGAAGCCAAGCTCTCCCTCTCCAGCAAGGGTTTTGCACGCTCCCAAATGCCCTCTGCTTCCCTTCCTCCCTCCCTCCTTCTTTTTCCCTAGCTTTCTACGGGCTTGTACAAAACACCCGCAAAAAATGCCCCTGCGTGCCGCTTTGCGATCGGAGCTGTGCCAGAGGCTCTAGCTCCCACCGCGCGGCCACAGCCCCTCCGGGGTGCAGGCAGCGAAAGCCACTCTCCTGGGCCACTCCGTGTCCTCCACGCAGGCTCCAAAAACACCATCTTTTTTCTTTTTTCCTGGTGAGGGGGTAGCCCTTTGACAACCGCCTCCATTTGACGCGGCACATTTTAGGAGAGGTCTTACAGAGCGGTGCTTGGGGAGAAAGGATCGGGTCGACGGAGGACTAAAAGCGCAGTTGTACATATGGGAAGCCCTGCGGGTCCCCTCGCAAGCCCGCTGCCCCCAGGGCGAGCACAGCCGAAGCCCCGATGCCGCGAGGTCCCCTGAAGCATCCGCCGCACCAGAGCCAGGGGTCGCGCTGGGGAAAACAGGCATCCTCTGGGGTTAGGGGAGAAGAGGAAGAGCCAGGCTGGGCGAACTCCTCCCCGGCAACCGCCGGCACCGCTGCCCCTGGAGGTGGGGAGCAACGACGGAGGGAGCTCCGTGCCCCACGCGGGAGGGTGAGGGGCTGCGGGGGTAACTCTATGTATGGGGCGGCGTTTTGATTTCTCAGACGGTTTGTAAATAAGTCTTGGCTACAGCACGCTCGTACTTCCCGGTATCTTTGCGCCTATGATTTCATGAGAAGACAGAGCCAGGAGATGGGGATTTACGCTGACTAGCGCAAATTGCCAGCCTTGTTCTATTAAAATTCACCAGGTTACGCGGCTATGTTGGCAGCTTTTTTCAAGCACAAATATTATCATGGCACAAACTTTACCAATTTCCCAGACCTGGATCGCACCAGGACGGCCAAGTATGTTTGGGGAAAGATTTGTTCCTGGAAATCCGTCGCCCGCTGCCGGCAGCCTGTGTGCACCCGAGAGCCGGGACTGCAAAGCTGCCGTGGGGGTCCCCCCTCCTCCTGCACCGCTGCTGTATCCCCGCACCGCCGGCTGCAGCCCGGGACAGGAAAGACCAGTCCCAGTGTGGGCTCCCCCTCTCCCTGTCAGGCTCCGCCAGGCGCTTGGGCTGTACTTGAGGCATCGGGTGGAGTGAAGACCGCGCGGACTTCCTCTGCGCCTTCCGACCGCCTAAACCTGTGTTTGAATACGTGTGTGGCTTTACGAGAGGGAGTTTTCCATTACCTGTTGACTAGTGCCACGTATGCAGGGGAATCTTTCGATATGATGCTGTTTTCCCTCACTGTAAATCCCACATGTTGCAGTCAAATTCTCGCCAGCTGGGAGGGCCAGAGCAGTAAACCCCAGCAGTTCTATTTCATTATAAATCAAATTTATGAACTGTAGTACAAGGTATATAACTGTGGAAGCCGCGCTCTTTAGTGGTAAATGGTTGTTGAAATGTTCGACTGCGGCGTTGTCAAATTCCCTTTTCCACCTGAAACTTGACACAAACTAATTCCCACAGCGATCACCGCCTCTTGTTTAATTTGGAAGAAAACCACCTGGCATAAATGGTATTAAACAAACAGAAACGTAAGCCCCGAAGCGTAGCATTCTGAATAGAAGCCCCAGGCGCTGATGCAGCTTCCAGCCTACGATTCTGATTCGCATAGCTGTAATCAGATGTGTGCAGGCTCTCGGCCGCGGCAGGCTGTCGTGCGGTTGTAGTTAAAGAGTAAGTGACCTCATTTTAAAAGGAAATGTTAAAGTACCCGTTCAAATTTCGTTTTAAAGGGCACTCTCCTCCCCCACTCTATACTTGCAGTGTGGACAATAATATCGGAAGAGAATTATGTCCGCAAAAGCCAAATCTCATCACATCCCAGTACATGTGGTGTTTCTTCCTCGTTTTTAATTCCTTACGATTTACTCAGAAGTTGGTTTGTTTTGGTTGGGTTTTTTTTTTTTTTTTTTTGGTGGTTGTTTTGGTTTGGGTTTGTTTTTTTTTTTTTGGCTTTTTGCTTGTAGGCTGCTTTGCAGTAGATTGAGATGACTCTTGAGCCTCTCATTCAAACTCCAGATTACCACCTACACCGAAGTTCAACGTTTGTTGTTCGGGATTTGACCCTGCACTAGGTGGGAAGGTTCTCCAGCAGTGTCTGGAGGCAAGTACTTAGTTCTTTATTTGCTCTTAGTTTTTTCATAACTAAAGTTTTTTAGGAGATTTTTAGAACGACCTACTGCGTTTACCAAGTAAACCGTGGTCGTTTACAATCACACCCACGAATATCGCAACAACTACCAACGAATGTATCGATCAGCAGAGAACACCACAGTACGGCAACATAATAAAAGATTTGGATAAACTCCTCTGAGTTCCGGGGGGCAGGGCAGGGTCTCTAATCAGGACTCTGCGGCTTGTCAAAATTTGTCTAATCAAAGGAAGTGCAAGTAGGGAGGAAGAGATTGTGTAACTTTGAAGCTGGGAGTCGGGTTAGGGATCGAGCAGAATCGGGTTTGCTCACGCCAGCGTGCCGGTGAGGCTGCAGCGGGCGCTGGGCTCCGAAAGCCAGTACGTTGTCAATTTGTCTCCACAAAATTCACCCCAAAATTCTCGTGAGAAACAGCTGAGAAGATTTTACCCTCGAAGAAAAGATAAAAGAAACCACACGCCACACACCCACCCACACGGCATTTAAATGATAACCTGTTACGTGCTGGGGACCCCCAGCATTCTAAAAGAGGTATCTCCTGCTTTTGAACCAATTTAGGGATACATAACAACTAATTATTGCTCGGTTTGACAATTGTTTTATCTTCCCGTCCGGTAGCAGATTTAGTCACAGAAAAAGGTCTATAGATAGCCTTGAGAAAGTACAGAGATATACTCTATCTCTCCCCGTGGGACCGCGCTTGCATTTTGTGTTGTAATGTACTTATTTTCACATTTCTCCTTTAAACCTTTCGCTCGTTGTTTTTGTACAGTCGAGGAAAAGAGTTACAGTAAAAAAATTACCCCGCTGTATCGCTCGTGTCCGATAAACCGTGATTCCTTGCAGAGTTTGCTATCTGCAGTCGTGATTTTCTCACGGAGTTGCAGTGTTGCTGGAGCGGACCGCACAGGCAGGCGCAGGCAGGCTGGCCAGATGGAAACCGGAGCACCTGGTGGGAGCAGCTGACTTGCTCTATGTTTTGGAGCTACAGAAACAGATTGTCCCTTTTACACATATATGCCATTAACACTTTTATAGATACTTGACTGTTTTAAATTTAGTTTTCCATGCTAAGTATAGACAGGCCGTCTATGGAGACATTTAGATGAGCTGCGAAGAATGCTTGAAGTCCAGGATAAATGGGAAGAAAACTGCTACCGTGCGTAAAGTAGTCATAATAGTGAAAAATAAGATTGAGAGATATAAATCTCTCATCTTTTTTTTTCCTCTGTGTATTCTGAAGTCAATCAGCTTCTGGGTGTTTGGTGTTTTACAGAGAAGTAATTTAAACACAATTAAACAGACAAACAAAACCAAAAAAACACCCACCTTTTTTTCCTTTTTTTCCTTTTTTTCCTTTTTTTTTTTTTTTTAGATGGAAGAGAGCTCTGCCAGCAGAGTTTGCTCTGCTGGCATTAGGTATAGTATCGCTTTCTGTGCCTCCTTTTACCCGTCATCCTTTAGACCAATTTTGCATGATAATCCGTATTACATACAGTTTAGCTTGCACTGGTACCGCACCACATAAAATACAACAGTTCAAAAAATGCATACTGATTTTTGTTCACATTCGCCTCTGGCACAGCAGTGCTGCTGCTGCTGCTAAAAATCTCGCTTATGAAACACGCTTGCCGTGGCTCATTCTTCTGGAGAAACGTAGCTCTATTTTCATCTCTGCTTTCAGAGAGGGGATCAGAGCCTTGCTGTACCTCCAAAATGGAAAAGGGAATCATCTGTCTGTTTCCCTCCTTCTAATGTCCAATACCTTAACGCTATCGTCTCAGCCATTAACACGCAAATATGATTTCTTTGTAAGAAGTTTAGCTCGTTCGATTAGGCAGAGAAGTGATGGCTGAGCCGAGCCTAATGTGAGGCAGTAGGAGACAGGACCAGAAGAGAGGCAGAAGGCTGCCGGGAAGAGCTTTATTAGATAAATGTATTAATCTGGATCCCAGCTGTATTTGCAGCCTTTTCCAAGATTGCTTTCAAAAATCTTTCTTGTCGGATGTGGGTTCCCCTAATTAATCACTCATGCCGTTGTATACATTACAGCTCAAGAGTGTAATTTTAGTCAGTTGTTTTGAAGCGCGTTACTGCTCCCATCTGATCTGCATTTGTCGATTAAGTGTACAAGAGCCCTAACACGTGTAGATAGGGCCCTGGATACCCGCCCGACTGCCCCCTGAACCCAGAACCTCCAGGTCCCCCCGGCACCCCGAGGCCCCTTTAGCCCTGGAGGTGTGACGCGCCGCTCCCGCCCGGCCAGGGTCCGGCCGCCCGCGTCTTCCCTCCCGGACTCCTTCTTCTCCGGGCCCCCACGTCCCTCGGGAGCTCCCGGGTCCGGGATGCGGGTGCCGCCGAGCCCAGTGGCTGTTACGGCTTTGGGGGCCACTGCAGAGCTCCCGGGAGCCGGGGCGGGGATGCCAGGGGCGGTGGCTCCGCCCGCGGAGGGGAGGGTCTGAGGTGGGGCCGCCCCGGCCGGGCCCGCCCCTCTGAGCCGTGGATGCCCGGGGACGTCTCGCTTCATCTGTCACCAGCTCCGCTCGCCTGCCCAGCTGTCAAAACAGGGGGTGTCTTTTTCATTCCAGCTCACAAAGTACCAAAGGGGAAAGGGGCTTTAATGCCTATGTTTGGACACAAGCAATTATCCCTAATTATTGTTTTTCTTTTGAGCTTGCCCGTCCTGCTGGAGAGCCAGCAGATGAGCATGCCCTAATCCTCCCCAGTCGGTTGATCTCAGTGGGTTTTGAGGGACAAACCGGGCGAGAAGGCTTCGCAGCTTTCATCTCTATGTGAGTTTTGAACTGATTGAAACTCGTTGCGATGGGAGAATTAACCTCGGAGCCCAGGCTTTCAATGGCTTCTGATAAGAGATTATATGTGTTGATGGCAAGCTTTTCTTGGCAAAGTGGTTTCAAAGGACTAGGAGCTGTTAAATCAAAGCCCTATTGAATTGGTGGTAGGCCCTTTCGGGGCTCACCCTCCTTCTTCATTTCCCAGTACTGTGCTTTGGTAATTACTGGGAGGGGTGGGAGAAGGCAAACAGAAAATCCTCGAGGAGAAGCACACCCACACACACAAGGTGATGAGCAACATCAGCCAGAGTACTGCAAGAGGAAAATTTTCTTATTCTCGCAGAGGATAGCTCCGTAAACACGCAGGCCAGTGCAAGATAAATCCTGTCCTGCTGTAGCCTTCTGTCAAGCTTTTGCTTCTTCCTTTTGTGGGGTTGTAATAGCAGCATAAGGACTCATGCTTCAGTGTGATTTCCTCAACAATTCACCCTCTCACATATATAAAAAAGAATCAGGAGAGACGAAACTCACAAAAAAGCTGGAGGCAACATGGACCTTTCAGCCATGCGTGTGTGTGTGTAAGAAAAGATAGGTAGTACTTAAGAACAGCAGAAACATTGATGAGGTAAAACAGGAGCCATTCATTCTTACACTTTGCTTCTTCTCAGCCTGTTCAAAGTATGTGTCCTCTGGAACTATACATCTTGGTAAAGAGTCACCATAATTACAAAATTTGGGTCAAAGTCAGTTGAATATTTACTCTACCAGTGTCTCAGAATGGGGACTTTGAAAAAGCCAATGTGCAAAAGTGAAATTTGTCTCCTCCCACTGCTCTTATGACTTGCGGATCTGTGTGGGCTGATCCACCCTGGATTTTATAAATGAATAAGTGTTTGTTCAGAGACACTACTGGGACAATGGATGTGGCTCTGATATTAATTGTGGAAGGCTAAGACCTAACAGAAGAAAATCTTTTTGGGAAGTATATAAGCATTTTCCATCAGACAGACAGTTCACTTAAATAGAAATGCTGACAAAGAGTGTGGCAGAAAGGTATTGAGCCAGAAAAACAATTTGCTCTGCTGGCAGGCAAGAACAGATGTTTGGATGGGCCAAACTTTGTATGACTTTAAGTACGACTTTTGGAAATTCTTATTGAAATGACATGCCAGTTGGATGCTGAGGGAAATAAAACATTGATATCCAAGTCTGGAAACATATGAATGAAAGAATTTTATGAGAGCTGCTGACAACAAACGATTACCCTTTCCAATATGGTAGACTGCAGTGGTAATGAAGAGGCAGTGGAAGCAGCAAGACAATACAGTAATAGACAAACAGCTTGATGGTAAAACAGCTGGGAAGTACCTTAGAAGGAAGAGATCAGAGTGGCGGAGAGCTGGATTGACGTAAACCTAGACAACAACCTGCAGAGGCACTACAGCTAGCTGCCTGCGCAGATGCTTCAGCCGTAGGAGGAGGCCTGGGCTCAGGGCTACTGGAAGTGTGCACTGCTTGCTGGTAGTCACACTATCCAGACTCTTGGGTTTTCAAACTGGTATTTTATTACATCGGCTTTTTCTCTTCAATAATGTTCTGTATATTTGAGGTCACTTTTTTAAAATCTTAGCATGGGAGGGAACACTTGGTTTTTGAGTGCTCTGCTGGTTACTGGTATGGTTTGCCTTAGGTTCCCAGCTCCTGATGTAAGCTCTAGCCAATGTTATTTACTAAAAATACCAAGACCTTGAACTCAGTCCCTTTTAATGCCTACAAGTGTTTGCCAGAACACAAAAATGTATTTTATCTTTTCTGAAATTTAGAAGCTTGAGCTATAATTATTAAAATGCGATTAAGCTGCACCTGTCTGTGCAGTATGAGTGCCAGAACAGGAACCTTTACTTTCTAAGTGACTTTAAATTGCCACAAAAATCCAAGCTGTTTGGGAACCATTTAGCTTGTATTGTATCATGGAAGTTTCTTGCCAGCACATCGGTTTGTGGGAGACTTGATTTTAATTAGAAAATATGTTTTTGAGTTGAAAATTTGTAGAGGTTTTTGTTTGCTTTTGTCAAACAGTATCCCAACAACAGCTGGAATAGCAAAATGAACGTTTTGGCTTTTCCAGTTGTTACTGTTGACTGGGTCTGTTAATATTGTGGGGTTTCTGTGAAATACAACAATAGCTTTTCTTGTTCTGACTGTTTTGATTGTTGGAGTGTTCTGCAAAGGATCCTAGAGAGTACAGAGGCTGTGCAGGGTCTCAGCAGAATTTATACATTGCACAGGTTTCCTTCTTCTTTGGTGGAGTGCCTGAATCATCACTGGACTGTTGCAAAGCTTGTCAGAAAGAGAATACATGCAGAGTTTATACTCTCCATAGAAGCAAACAGCTGCAATGGGGATTTTGTAGCTTACGCAGGATGAAAGGATCCTATAATAGTTGAGTTGAGAGAATAAAGTGGCTTTATATATATTTGGCAACTCTGAAGAGACATCTGGGGCCAAAGCTGATTCATTGCTACTTCAGAAATGCCTATAAGCCCAGAACAGTTAGAAAGTCTGCACCATAAAATAGTGTGTATCCAATTTTAAAATTAAAGGGCTGGTTTCAGCCCCAAAGACCTTAAAATTTATGTAGTCCGTGAGAAGCAGCACTTGGATGCAACATGCAGAAGGCGGAAATGTGGTATAACAGCAACACCTTTATCAGTCCCAGGGGCAGCTGGAGCACACCAGCTCTCAGCCATGGTCACAGGCTAACATCCCAGGCAGATGTAGTAATTTTCACTAAAGGAGGGAGACCCGTAGTATATAACACAGTGATGTAGCTTCTGAGGTTTTGGGGATCAGGAAGGTATTTTGGCTCAGTACCTTCCATGGTCTCGATATGTGGAAGAGTTTTGGCTCTAGCAGCCTCTGGCCAAAATTTGTGTCATAAAAATAAGCAACTTTCCATTATACATCTCCATCCCGTTCATAGCAGGACTTTCAGTGTCTTAATTCTCACTCTCCAAACTCAGCAAAAGAATCCTTGTTCCCTAGATTAAGAAGCTGTATTAATATTTCCTATTAAGATATCTCCCAGATAAATGCTACACATCACAGGATCACTGTTGGTCACATAGACCAACAAGCCAACCCAGAAAGATTTCCAACATGTTTCAGTCTAGCCCTTAAGTACCAGAAAGCAACTATTTTCTCTTTTCGTATGAATTTGCCATCCAATCACATACAGATAAACACATAGTCCAGTCATTTCCATTGCATTATTCTTTGCCATAGGTCATCAAATGCTTTATTCTCAAAGCAATAACTAGACAGTGTAGAATTAGCCTTCACTTGTTACTTAGCAGGGACAAAGGGGAGCTCCTATATGAAAGTACTGTATAGGCCAAATCCCACAATCCTTATTTTCACACATGCAATTTACTTATGAATATTTCTACTAGTCCCTTGTTTTCAAATGTTTTCAACATTTATTACCATGAAAGAATGAAAAATAGTGGGAATAGTTACCACAAATACTGTGTCAAGTACTTACGGTGTTGCAGAGAGCAAAATTTTTATCTGAAATCTAGCTGACAAACAATAAATCCTTTCAGAACAATGTTTTTATCTGAAATCTAGTTGACAAACATTAACTCTTTTTTAGCTGAAAGTGGTTTCTGTTCTTTGACTCACATTTGTTTTTTAATAAGTTTTTTTTTTTAAGTAAAGATAAATATTTGGAGTATTATTACTTGTTTAACACTAGTTTTTCTAGTTATGTAACACAGTTATGATTCTGTAGATCTTGGTGTAATATACCAGGTTTTGAATGAAAAATCAGTTTAAGGAAATCTGTATGTAAGAGAGGAGTTATACAGTGACAATTTTTTATGGTTTATGAGAGGCAAAAGCAAAAATTTTTCAGCCTGTAGCAGGTATCACAAGCTACAGAGAAGAAATCACAAAGACCACTTAAATGCAATACTTCAAGGGAAAGAAATGCTAGCCAGTGGTGTTTAATGATGTTAAAAATATACAGGAAAAGGAAAGAGATGCTCAACAATAGGCTCAGACATCACTCAGTGTTTTAAAGACCCTTTGCTGTTGTGGTGTTTGGTAGTTAGTTCATTCTGGCATGCTGTCCAAGGTTATCTTTCTAAGATGCAGACTAACATGTTCAAAATCAAGCATTCTTCACAGATGCAGAAATTTGGATAAATTCACTTTTTACTGTTCTGTTTTCTGTAGCTATATCAGAACGGATTCTTAGTAAAGGGTCTTTTGTTTAATGTCCTTTGCATATAGCTCAATTAAATCCGTTATATTGTTTATATTATTGTTTTTACCAGTTGTTTCAATTATCACTTCAGTGTTGCTCTGTATGAAATAGTACTGGTTTTTAGATACCTCTAAATGCGTAGTTCTTAAAAGCAAATCTGTTCGCCTTGCACACTCTAAAGAATACTCTTATTTCCCAGCACAAAACTACAGGCATTCCCCAAAGCCTTCCTTTTACCACAAATCATAGAATAGTTAGGGTTAGAAAGGACCTTAAGATCATCTAGTTCCAACCCCCCTGCCATGGGAAGGGACACCTCCCACTAAACCATATCACCCAA